>JALAJA010001997.1:0-7500 GCA_023376005.1 Doryteuthis pealeii | reverse complement strand
TAGTTTAGGCGTGCGTGATAGTGTGTCGAGTGAGCAACAGTAGCCGCAGCAGCTGAAGTGCACTTCACCACCGGCAGCAAGGTCTTCGTCTTCGTTTTCGTCGTCGTAGCCTTCGCTAGTGGTGGTCGTCGTCGTTCTTTCCAGCCGCCGTAGCCACCGCCGCCGTCGCCACCACCGCGCACCTTCTCGTCACCGCCGCCGCTGCCGTCTGATCACCGTTCGTTTGCCGATCCCCTACTCTGGCCGCTTCGTCGAAAGACTTCAACGTCCAAACGCGCCGCGGTCCTAGGTCCCCCTTCGTCGCCGTCGTAGTCATCTTCTCCGTCGTCGCCGTCGTTGTCGAACTAGTGCCCGTCGGTCGTCGTCCTCGTAGTCGTCATCGCCCTCGTCGTCGTTGCTCGGTCAGCATAGCAAAGACACCCAGTACACAAGAGGGGACGAGACGATAGCGCGCGGCGGCAACGACAGGGTCTCTCGGTTACCTAGCCGTCAGCTCCCGTCGTCGTTGCCCGCCCGCTTTACACGCCGCCGCTTACTCTCCTCCTCCGCCGTTCGCCGCCGCCGCCGCCGTCTCACTATGGCACGACATTGGATGTTCGCATACGGTCTCCTTGACGCGATGCCCCTAACCATCCGCCAACGCGTCGCTCACGCTCTCCGACGGTCGCCAACAACCACCGTTCGGAGTCGTAGCAGTCGTTGTATTCTTGTCGTCGCTTTCCGTCCGCAGTTCCCGCCGATTACACGTTCCCCGACCGTCGTTAACTTCGTTTGCTCGCTGGCTCGCTCGACCGAACGAAACCGACGGGCGCCGAGAAAAGACGTGCGACGAACATCGAAACTCTCGTTGTTTATCGTTACCGTTTTCTCGGCGAAGCGCTCACGTCAGTGATCGATACTTGCACCGAACGTCCAGTTTTCACTCGCGACTCGGTGCTCGAATCGGACTCGTTCTATTCCTCACGGATGCGATCGCGTATAGAGGTGGCCTTTCCGTAGCGCGTCTACCGCCGTCTTCGCCGTCGTCGTAGCCGTCGTCGTCCCCGCTGTCTGTGACGCTGCTGCTGCTGCCGATGTCGTCGATTGCTGGACCGCTGGGTCTCCTCCCGACGTTTTCGACTTTCTCCTCGCCCGAACGCCGCCGTCGCCGCCGATGATGCCCGTGAAGACGACAGCGTCGGACCGAAGAGAAGACTGAAAACTCAAAAAACGAAACCCACGTTCGAAAAGTCGGCCCGGAGACTCGCTTCGCACGAACACGCCCGCGTGTCCATGTCTCCGGTTCACCGTCGCGACGGTCAGCTAGCGGTTTGCCGCCCGACTCCGCGCCGCGAACCTGCCATCGTCGTTGTCGAAAGTTAGTCGTCCGATGTGACAGTCGGCGGCTATCGTCATCGTACCAAACCGATGATACCTGGTTGATCCTGCCAGTAGTCATATGCTTGTCTCAAAGCTTAAGCCATGCAAGTGTAAGTTCACGCCACGCATTAGAACGGGCGAAACCGCGAATGGCTCAGGAACCGGACCTAATCCTCGGGACCGTAATCCTCCTCCTGGAGGCGATGGATAACTGTGGCAATTCTAGAGCTAATACATGTGACACAAGCCGCGATCGGTCGGCGCGTTGCGTCGCCTTAGCCTTTGGGTTTGGGCACCCGCGTCGATCGTTACGGGTCGCGGCGCTACATATTAGACTGAGACCGATGCGCGTTCTTCCGTCCTCCCGTTCGAGGCCGTTCGCTTCGGCGTTCGACTCGGCGGGGTTACTATGGGCGGCGCGCTCCGCTTTGGTGACTCTGGATAACTCACTGGTCGATCGCACCGGCTTTATGCCTGGCGACGGGTCTCTCGAGGGTCCGCCCTATCAACTGTCGACGGTCGGTTAAGTGCCTACCGTGGTTACTACGGGTAACGGGGAATCGGGGTTCGATTCCGGAGAGGGAGCATGCGAAACGGCTACCACATCCAAGGAAGGCAGCAGGCGCGCAAATTACCCACTCCCGGCACGGGGAGGTAGTGACGAAAAATAACGACGCGGGACTCTGTCGAGGCCCCGCGATCGGAATGAGTACACTTCAAATCCGTTAACGAGGACCAACCGGAGGGCAAGTCTGGTGCCAGCAGCCGCGGTAATTCCAGCTCCGGTAGCGTATATTAAAGTTGTTGCGGTTAAAAAGCTCGTAGTCCGAACTCGGGTTCGTGGTCGCTCGCGCGGCCCCGGGGCGGCGGCGCCATCGTCCGTTGTTGACTTTGGTCGTCCGTTCGCATTCCCGGCCCTTTCCGCCGGTGTCGACTGCCATGTACATCCGCCTCGCGGTCTGCCGGCAGGAATCTTTGCGTGTTCGCGGCGTCGCTCGTCGTCGTCGTGTCGCGCAATCTCCCGTCGTGCGCGCGTGTTTGCGGTCGGGCGGTTTCTCCTCCAAGGGTGCTCTTAACCGAGTGTCCGCGGCGGCCGGTACGTTCACTTTGAAAAAATTAGAGTGCTCAGAGCGGGCTGTTCAAGCTTGCATACGATAAGCATGGAATGATGGAAGAGGGCCTCGTCTACGTCTGTCGGTCTCCGTCTACGGCGAGGCAATGATCGAAGGGAGCGGTCGGGGCCACTCGTATTGCGACGTTAGAGGTGAAATTCTTGGATCGTCGCAAGACGAACTGCAGCGATGGCGTGTGGCAAGCACGTTTTCCTCGATCAAGAGCGAAAGTCGGAGGTTCGAAGACGATCAGATACCGTCGTAGTTCCGACCGTAAACGATGCCGACCGGCGATCCGCCGGCGTTCGCTTCCATGACCCGGCGGGTAGCCTGCGGGAAACCAGAGTTCGGTTCCGGGGGGAGTATGGTTGCAAAGCTGAAACTTAAAGGAATTGACGGAAGGGCACCACCAGGAGTGGAGCCTGCGGCTTAATTTGACTCAACACGGGAAAACTCACCCGGTCCGGACACCGGTAGGATTGACAGATCGATAGCTCTTTCTCGATTCGGTGGGTGGTGGTGCATGGCCGTTCTTAGTTGGTGGAGCGATCCGTCTGGTTGATTCCGATAACGAACGAGACTCCGGCCTGCTAACTAGTGCGCCGATGTGTGTGCGTTTTTTGCTACGGCGG
Organism: Doryteuthis pealeii; assembly: GCA_023376005.1. Taxonomy (NCBI): domain Eukaryota; kingdom Metazoa; phylum Mollusca; class Cephalopoda; order Myopsida; family Loliginidae; genus Doryteuthis; species Doryteuthis pealeii. Next base: position 4,397 of record JALAJA010001997.1, on the reverse strand, counting down.
GCTCGGGCCGTGCGTGTTCGTCGTGCGTCGCTTCCGGCGTGCGTTTGCGTGCGTCTCTCGCTGTCGGCTTCGGGCTCTCGGGTTCGTGGTCGGCGGGTGGCGTGCGTGGCGCCGCCGCGGACGGCGTGCGGTCGTGCGCGCGGTTTCCGCCGGGTCCGGGTCGGTTTTCTCACGCACTTCTTAGAGGGACGGGTGGCAGAAAGCCACACGAGGCGGAGCGATAACAGGTCTGTGATGCCCTTAGATGTCCGGGGCCGCACGCGCGCTACACTGGAGGTATCAGCGGGGACTTCGCCCCGGCCCGAGAGGGCTGGGAAACCTCTCAACCACCTCCCGTGATAGGGATCGGGGCCTGTAACCAACCCCGTGAACGAGGAATTCCCGGTAGGCGCGGGTCAACAGCCCGCGTCGATCACGTCCCTGCCCTTTGTACACACCGCCCGTCGCTACTACCGATCGAACGGTCCGGTGAGGTCCTCGGATCTGGCCGACGACGCCGCCGGGCTGCCTGGTGGTTCGCTGCCTGTGCCGCCTCGGCGTTCGACGCCTGGAGAAGACGACCGAACCCGATCGTTTAGAGGAAGTAAAAGTCGTAACAAGGTTTCCGTAGGTGAACCTGCGGAAGGATCATTACCGTTTTCCGTTGCAGCCGGCGTCGGCAGCAACAAAACACGAAACCCGCGAGAGACGGCGCTATCACTTGCAGGTCTGTTGTTACGGGGTTGCGCTGCAGCAGCAGAGAGAAAGGAGTATAACTGGTGCGCGAGACCGCCGTCTTACGTCTCGCCGCCGCTTTTCTCCCACCCTCTGCTGCCGCTGCTGCTGCTGTCACTGTCGCGGCCCCCGCCCGACTAATACGACGACCTGTCCCGTCTCTCGTCACTCCTCGCACACTCACAAAACCGTAAAAACAAAAACTAAAAACAAAACAAAACAAAAACAAACCCTGGACGGGGGATCACTCGGCTCGTCCGTCGATGAAGAGCGCGGCCAGCCGCGAGAACTGATGCGAATTGCAGGACTCAGTGAACATCGACACCTCGAACGCACATTGCGGCTCCGAGATCCCTTGTCTCGGGGCCCCGTCCGGTCGAGAGGCGGAAATTGGCATGTCTTCCTCCTGCTGTTTACCCAACGACGGCAGCGAGGAAACATCTCGCCGTCCTCGCGCTCCTCTCTCTGTCTCTTCTTCCCGTGCCTGCTGTCTGCCGGGTGAGAATTGGCGAGGGGACCGACGCGATGGAAAACGGGACGTCGCAGGCGCAAGTCGCCTTCGTCTCCCGCTGGCAGACCGCGGAGTCGCTTCCGATGACCGCGTGCAGAAACAAAAGGAAACGTTGTTGGCCCCGTCCTCTGGTGGGGTGGCTTCGGCGATGACGTCGACGAACAAGTGTCTTTTGGACAAAAAGAGACTGCACCGCAGTCGCCCTCGCGCGTTCTTCTGCTGCTCCCGCTCGACTGTGCGTCCCGTCCTTTACTGGACGGGGCGACGAGCACGAAGGACCGGCGACCGCGGCGTTTGCTCAACGCTAACCGCTCAAGCGCCGGCTCGTTTCGCTCTTTGGCTCTAGTTAATCGAGCGTCTCGGGTCGCGGTTGCAGTTACAAACCTTTTTTTCCAATTCGACGACGCGTTCTCTTCGCTCCTCGTCCGGCGCCCGTCCGCACAACCGCCACTGGACTAACCGCTAACGTTATTCTTCTATTCACAATTACACTCACCGCCCTCGGCTCGGTCGAGACGACCCGCTGAACTTAAGCATATCGCTAAGCGGAGGAAAAGAAACCAACCGGGATTCCCTTAGTAACGGCGAGTGAACCGGGAGAAGCCCAACGCCGAATCCCGTCGCAAGTAAAAGGCTTCGGGACGTGTGGCGCACGGGTCGAAGACAGCCGTTCGTTTTCGTTCGCGTAGTTCGGAGTTCCCTCGATCGGGGCCGCCCGCGGCGGGTGCCAGGCCCATTCGGTGTGGACGGCGAGCGACGGTCTTCGATCCGAGAGTCGGGTTGCTTGGGAACGCAGCCCAAATCGGGTGGTAAGCTCCATCCAAGGCTAAATACCGGGACGAGTCCGATAGTCGACAAGTACCGTGAGGGAAAGTTGAAAAGAACTTTGGAGAGAGAGTTCAAGAGAACGTGAAACCGCCCAGGGGTAAACGGGTGGGACCGTTCACCGCGATCGCGGGGGGACTCAGTCCGGTGCTGCTGCCACTGCTAAAGGCCGCTGCGGTCGTCGTTCGTTCGCTTCGGCGGACGTTTGCTTTTGCGCTCGCGTCGCCGACAGGGGCGGACTCGTTCCGTCTCGCGCTTGGCAATTATGTCGCGGGCGCTTCGGCGCGACCACCCGCACGGTCGGCACCGGACGCACTTCCCCTCCGGTCCGTCGTCGCGACCCGTTCTCGGCGTGCAGGTCGACGCGCGGTGTCCGTAGGTGGAAAGCGATCAAAACCCTCTCGTCGGTTCGCCGGCGTTAGGGTCGCCTTCCGCCGGGCCCGCGACCGTACTGCCCTTTTCTGCCGGGGACGGAGGAACCGTAACGCGATCCGTTCACACGTGGCGATCCGACCTACCGTTGGGCTAACTCTGGCGTGTCTCTGACTTTCCGCCCCACTGTCTCGGGCGGGCGCCGGAGCCTTCGGAAAGTCGGTGCGGCCGCGCCGGTCGCGCACCGTGGCGTCTATCCGTCTCGTCCTCTGTGTCGGGGCGGGTTTCTGCGACGCGGTCGCCCGGCGCCGCTTTCATGCCGCCCGTCACCTCGGGTCAGCGACGTGCATCGGCAACCCACCCGACCCGTCTTGAAACACGGACCGAGGAGTCCTGGCCGTTCGCGAGTCGTAGGGGCCGCATTGACTAACCCCGGAGGCGTAGCGAAAGCGAGAGAGCGTGTTGGAGGGCTCCGGGCCGGGAGAGGTGTCGTGGCGAAGCTTCGGCCTAGCTGCGCCCGATCCCGCCGGGGCGGCGTCCCCGCCATTCCAATCCCCGTCGTTAACGTCGTCGCTTCGGCGGTGGCGACCCGACTCTCGCAAGGGAGGAAGGTTTCGGCGGCGGCGGAGGGGGCGTCATTCTCCTCCTTCCGCCCGTCGGTGAGATCCCGCGCGCGACAGACCGTGCGCGGGCGCACCACCCCCGGGTCGGATTTTCCGACTACGAGTCGGCCGACTCTGGTGTAGCGAGCGGCCAGGGACCCGAAAGATGGCGATCCACGCCCGGTCGGGATGAAGCCAGAGGAAACTCTGGTGGAAGTCCGAAGCGCCTCTGACGTGCAAATCGATCGTCGGAACCGGGTGTAGGGGCGAAAGACCAATCGAGCCGTCTAGTAGCTGGTTCCCTCCGAAGTTTCCCTCAGGATAGCTGGCGCTCGATCGTCGCAATTCCATCCGGTAAAGCGAACGATTGGAGGCCCCGGGGCCGTTCACGGCCTCGACCTACTCTCGAACTCGGAACGGGTGGAACGGGTCGACTCTCCCGAATAACGGAGCCGTCCCTATCGTCCATTCGGACGACATTCGAATGCGAGTGCCAAGTGGGCCACTTTTGGTAAGCAGAACTGGCGCTGTGGGATGAACCAAACGTCCGGCTAAGGTGCCTAACGCGACGCCCATGAGATCCCCGAAAGGGTGTCGGTCGATATAGACAGCAGGACGGTGGCCACGGAAGTCGGAACCCGCTAAGGAGTGTGTAACAACTCACCTGCCGAATCGACCGGCCCCGAAAATGGATGGCGCTGGAGCGACGGACCGATGCCGGACCGTCGCGGCGAGGAGCGAATATAAACGCGCCGAACCGATGCCGCGACGAGTAGGAGGGCGCCGCGGTGTGCACGGAAGCCTAGGGCGCGAGCCCGGGTGGAGCCGACCGCGGGTGCAGATCTCGGTGGTAGTAGCAAATATTCGAACGAGACCTTCGAAGACCGAAGTGGAGAAGGGTTCCGTGCCAACGGCGGTCGAGCACGGGTCAGTCGGTCCTAAGACGCGGGCGAAAGTCTTCCCGAAAGGCGCCGGATCCGTCATTGAAATTAAGAATCTAACAAGTTCGAAATCTAAAAGCGGCCGGCCTCCCGTCGAAAGGGAATCGGGTTAATATTCCCGAACCCGGACTCGGAGAGGGCCCGGGGGTGGCGACGCTGTTGGCAGCGGCGACCTTTACGGTCGTCGTCGTCGGTGGCGCCCGTTGCTTTCCCGGGCGAAACCGCGGTGACGCAAGCGAGCCCGGAGACGTCGCCGGGAGCCCCGGGAAGAGTTCTCTCTTCTTCGTAAAGGACCGTGTCCGTGGAATCGGCTCGTCCGGAGATACGGAAAAGGTACCTGTAGAGCGCCGCGGCTCGGGCGGCGTCCGGTGCGCTTTCGGCGGCCCTGGAAAATCCGGGTCCGGTTTTTTCGCAGCTCTCGAGCCGGTCCGT
>JALAJA010001996.1:7500-13376 GCA_023376005.1 Doryteuthis pealeii | reverse complement strand
ATCTATATATCCATCTTTATCTATCTATCATCTATCTATCTATCTATATTTGTTGGTTTTTATCTTAGTCTATTTCTGTCTATCTATCTATCTATCTAGTCTGTTTTTATGTATCTTGGTCTCTCTCTCTCTCTCTCTCTCTATATATATATATATATATATATATATATATATATTATATATATATATATATATATATATGTGTGTGTATATGTATATGTGTGTGTATTAATCAGTTTTTATCTATCTTAGACTATTTCTATCTATCTCTCTATCTATCTATATTAGTCTGTTTCGACCTATCCACTCATCTACCATCTTTCTCTCTATCTCTTTTTCTCTCTATTGATATTACATATATATATCCATCTATCTATCTATATATATATATATATATATATATGTATATATATGTGTGTGTGTGTGTGTATTAATCAGTTTTATCTATCCTAGTCTATTTCTATCTATCTATCTATCTATCTATCTATCTCTCTTTCTATCTCTCTATCCATCTATCTTAGTCTATTTCCATCGACCTATCCACCCATCTACACACCTCTCTTTCTCTCTATCTCTGTTAGTCTATTTCTATCTATCTATCTATCTATCTATCTATCTATCTATCTATCTATATTTCCCTCTTTTTCTCTCTATTGATATTTCTCTATAAACATCTGTTAATAAAGCCGGTGCACTTCAAATTTATACAGTTTAAAGTTCATCTTTTTTAAATAAATATACGAAAAATTAAGGAAAAAAAAAATCTTAAAAAATAAAACAAAAGAAAAACTTAGCGATTCCCCCCCCCCCGCTCCTCCAAAACCTCCCACCTTTCTCTCTCCTCGTCTAATCTATCTCTCTCTTTCTATCTTGCTATCTATCTATCTATCTATCTATCTATATTTGTCGGTTTTATCTTAGTCTATCTATCTATCTATCTATCTATCTAGTCTGTTTTTATGTATCTTGGTCTCTCTCTCTCTCTCTCTCTCTCTCTCTCTCTATATATATATATATATATATATATATATATATATATATATATATATACATCTATCTAACTATATATATACATATATATATATGTATATGTATATGTGTATGTGTATTAATCAGTTTTTATCTATCTTAGACTATTCTATCTATCTATCTATCTTTCTATCTCTCTATCTATCTATATTAGTCTGTTTCGACCTATCCACTCATCTACCATCTTTCTCTCTATCTCTTTTTCTCTCTATTGATATTACATATATATCCATCTATCTATCTATATATATATGTATGTATATATATATATGTGTGTGTGTGTGTGTGTGTATTAATCAGTTTTATCTCTCCTAGTCTATTTCTATCTATCTATCTCTGTCTCTCTTTCTATCTCTCTATCTATCTATATTAGTCTGTTATTGTCTATCTTAGTCTATTTCTATCTATCTATCTATCTATCTCTCTTTCTATCTCTCTATCCATCTATATTAGTCTATTTCCATCGACCTATCCACCCATCTACCCACCTCTCTTTCTCTCTATCTCTTTTAGTCTATTTCTATCTATCTATCTATCTATCTATCTATCTATATTTCCCTCTTTTTCTCTCTATTGATATTTCTCTATAAACATCTGTTAATAAAGCCGGTGCACTTCAAATTTATACAGTTTAAAGTTCATCTTTTTTAAATAAATATACGAAAAATTAAGGGAAAAAAAAATCTTAAAAAATAAAACAAAAGAAAAACTTAGCGATTTCCCGCTCCTCCACAACCTCCCTACCTTTCTCCCCCCCCCCTCGCCTAATCAAAAATGCCTGACAACAAAATCACTTGCACAGTTCGCTGCTTGAACCTGCAAAGAAATTAAATTTAATTATAATTATTTTCGGCCCCTTTTTTTTTTTTTTGATACATTCATTTCTCCGGTCGTCTTATCTATCATCTATATTCAGCCATTATATACCGCTCCCCCCGGGGGGCTTCAACTTCAATTAGAACATTTTTGATAGCATCTACGTGGATTTTTCGATCCGAATTATCGTCATGTTCATTAGAAAAACGAATGGAATAATAAAGAGGATAAGTAAATAATAGTAAGTATATATATATATATAAATATATATATATATATATATATATATATATATATATATATATATATATATATATATATAAATGTCGGGTTAGCTAAAAATGGTTCTTTTCTTTTGTCTATAGAGGCTATTAGCAATGTTTAGATTTAACTAAATTTATTCAAAAAAGAAAAGGTCGCCTTGATTCTATTGTGAGAGTTATCAGATTGGCATTGCTTCACAAAAATAAACCATTATTATTATTAGTATTAGTATTATTATTATTACTAGCAAAATAAAAAGACACCCTCCGGGCGATATAAAAATAAATTTTAAATAATAGTAAGTATATATATATATATATATATATATATATATATATATATATATATATATATATATAAAATGTCGGGTTAGCTAAAAATGGTTCTTTTCTTTTGTCTATAGAGGCTATTAGCAATGTTTAGGTTTCACAAAAATAAACCATTATTATTATTAGTAGTAGTAGTAGTAGTAGTATTAGTATTAGTATTATCATTATTAGTATTATCATTATTAGTATTAGTATTAGTATTATTATTATTAGTAGTATTATTATTAGTATTATTATTAGTATTATTATTATTAGTAGTAGTAGTAGTATTAGTATTATTATTAGTATTAGTATTATTATTTATTATTAGTATTATATTAGCATTAGTATTATTATTAGTAGTAGTATTAGTATATTCATTATATTAGTATTAGTATTATATTAGTATTAGTATTAGTAGTAGTATTAGTATTATTATTAGTATTAGTATTAGTATTATTAGTAGTAGTATTATTATTAGTATTATTATTAGTATTATTATTATTATTGTATTATTATTATTAGTAGTATTATTAGTAGTAGTAGTATTAGTATTAGTATTAGTATTATTAGTAGTAGTAGTATTATTAGTATTATTATTATTAGTAGTAGTAGTAGTAGTAGTAGTAGTAGTATTATCATTATTAGTATTAGTATTAGTATTAGTATTATTATTAGTATTAGTATTATTATTATTAGTAGTAGTATTAGTATTATCATTATTAGTATTAGTATTAGTATTAGTATTATTATTAGTATTATTATTATTAGTAGTAGTATTATTATTAGTAGTAGTAGTAGTATTATTATTATTAGTAGTAGTAGTAGTAGTAGTAGTAGTATTATTATTAGTAGTAGTATTATTAGTAGTATTATTAGTAGTAGTAGTAGTATTATTAGCATTATTATTATTATTAGTAGTAGTAGTAAAATAAAAAGACACCCTCCGGGCGATGTAAAAATAATTTTTTGAAACATATTGCCTGGGAGCTGAAAATTCAATGTCATAGAGTGTGTAGTCGTGTCTGGTTTTGTACTCCCGTTGTGCTAGTTTGCTACATTCGCATAGTACATGGTTTACAGTCTCATCTCTATTACCGCAAAGTCTACATTTACTATTTTGTTGAGTCTTATCAATTTTTGCTTTGATATAGTTTGTTCTTATGGCATTATTCTGTGCAGCAATTATTAGTGATTCAGTTTCTCTTTTAAGGTTTCCTTTTCTTAACCACGTCCATGTCTTTTCGTGTGTAACTTCTCCAATTTGTCGTTTGAAGTGTCCATATAATTGTTTTTCTTCCCATTCTTGTTTTCTAGTCTTTGTTGTTTTTCTGTTTGTCCCTATGTCACATCTACTATTATTGGCCGCCATAAGTAATTTGTCTTTACTCTTTTTTATATAGTCTTCTAGTTGTCGGATTGTGGTTTCTACGCAGTCCTCTATGTTGGCAAGACCTCTTCCGCCTTTCTTTCTTGACACATATAATCTATCTCTATAGTCTCTAGGGTGGAGAGCCTTGTGTTTATTATTATTATTATTATTATTATTATTATTAGTAAAATAAAAAGACACCCTCCGGGCGATATAAAAATAATTTTTGAAAGATATTGCCTGAGGGGATGGGAGCTGAAAATTCAATGTCATAGAGTGTGTACCATAAGTATGTAAAATCGTCAAATTTATTAAAGGAGTAAAAAAAAAAAGAAAGAAAGACAATTTGAAATGGAAACAGTTCCAATATCTTTAAATATTATATTAGAATAAAACAATCTATATATAAATATATAACGCCGGGCATCTATTTATTGAAACAATGAGGATTGTCTAACGTTGCATGCTCACATTTTGAGTATATTTATTCTATGTTATGACGTTGGATTATGTGTTGTGTAATGTGACGTAAGCAGTGACGTAATTTTTGTTACAAACAAAAACTGGAAGCGAATCTCCATTATTATTATTATTATTATTATTATTATTATTATTATTATTATTATTATTCCTTTTGAGTTTTTCACATCAGGATTAGCTGATGCTGTTTCACTGGAGGCTGAGGGACAACAACTCTACTCAGGTCTCCAGGACTCTTCTGGGTATTCTAGCCGATTGCGACAGTGCAGGAGTCTGGATGGTCTCAATTATTCTTCTGATTTCCAGATCCTCCAGTCTTTTTTCCAAGTTTATTGGGACCGTTCCAAGTGCACCAACTACAATTGGTATCACTTTTACTCTCATATTCCACAGCTTTTTCAATTCTCTGGCAAAGTCCAGGTATTTATCCATCTTTTCATTTTCATTCAGCTTCACCCTGTGATCTGCTGGAACCGCAAAGTCCACCAGTTAATACGTTCTCTCTCTTTTTTTCTTTCTTTTTTTATTAATCAACACTAGGTCTGGTCTCCTGGCTGGAATAGGGTGATCCGTCTTTATCTCAAAGTCCCAGAGAATTTTATGCAAACAACAGATTCTGGTTTATGCATATACTATTTATTATTATTATTATTATTATTATTATTATTATTATATTATTATTATTATTATTATTATTTCATTCATTGTGAGTTTTTTTACACCTGCGTTAGCTGATGGTCTTTCACTGGAGTCTGATAGCCAACAATTCTCACCAGGTCTCCAGGACTCTTACGAGTATTCTATCAAATTCATTATTATTATTAGTTTTTCACACTTGCAGTAGCCTGTGGTTTATTGGAGGCTGAGTGACAGCAAGATTTCCTCAGGTCTCCATTAATCTTCTGAGTATTCTAGCCGATCTCAACAATGCTGTAGTCTGGATGGTCTCGAATCTTACTCTGATTTCCATTTCATCCAGACTCTTTTCCTGACCCCTGGGGATCCTTTACCTTCATGTTCCACAGTTTACTTAATTCTCTGGCAAGTTCCAAGGATCTGGTTATCTTTTCGCTTTCATTTTCACTCTTGTTGATCCGCCGATACTGTGTTATCCCACCTAGTTGGCGGCTGATGAGGGCAGGGTATTGCACGTGGTATTTATTACACGTTGTATGATGAAAATTTGGTATTAATTTTTACAGCACAGAAAAATAATAGACAAACATTTTTAAAGTCAAATAGTACTCGGTAGTTGCACAGGAATCAATTTTTTGATAAAATGTAACTTACTGCAAAAGAAGAAATTTAAAAAAAAAATGAATTAAATAAATGTCTTAGATTCAATCAAATGAAAAATAAGTGTTAAATTATTGACTTGAAAAAAAAGAAAACATTTAGATTAAGTCATATCTTATTATAATGGAGATTGTGGGTTTGTCTGTCTGTAACCGAAACTATATTACCATTCAAGTCACAATTCCCTTTGTTATATTCTCCATGATTTTATTTTTATTTAAACCTCAATTATTAATAAAATTATTTTACATCATTACGACTATTGACCACAGTTACATACTAATAACATGCAATTGTATTTATATATACAA
>JALAJA010001996.1:0-5000 GCA_023376005.1 Doryteuthis pealeii | reverse complement strand
AGTCTTATTTACAACATTACTTATTTATTTATTTATTCGATACATCTTGAAAACATTTTAAACATCGCTTCAAAATTCAATCTGTTAGAAATAATAAGACACCCTAATTGGATTGTGCCGTTTTCGCGCGTCTCGAATTTTTGGCGCGAAATTACCAACTTTCTTTAAATCTTTTATTTTATTTTTCATTTTTTATTTTTTAATTTAAACTTTATTTTTATTGTGCAAAGCGTTTCCTTCGACTGCAGTTATAAATGAAATATTTCATTTCCCCCTCTTTTTTTTTTATCGACTGGGAATTTTCAAAAAGGGGACAAACGTCTCCAAGTTAAGGTCTCCGGGTGTATGGGGGGTGAGTTGGGAGGCTATCACATTGAAATAGCGACGCAATGAGGAGAGTTAGAGGATCAGTCTAACGGGATCAATCATTGAAAACGAGCTATGAATTTAGAATTTGCATTAAAGACAATATGTCACTGTATCTTTAGTGGAATATATATATATATATATATATATATATATATATATATATGGTCATCCACAGACACGTGTTTCGAATTATCCAGTCTCTTCAGTGTGGCTAGACATTTTGTAAGCTACCTACAACCGGAATTGAAATCCGATCGGTTGGGTTTCAGTCCGGCACCTTAACCATTAGGATGTCTTCACTTACAAAATGGGAAGGGGATTTTAACTGTTTTAATACACACATCGCTTTGTGTGTAAAGGCCGCCACAGAGTGCTCCATTCCTTATATGGAAGAGCATCGCATTTACCTTGAGTTGGCGGCCGTCAGCAAGATCCCCCCCCACAGAGTGTTCAACCCTAGGGGATGGGGAGCATATAATAAGGTCATCCACAGACACATGTTTTCGACTTTCAAGTCTCTTCAGTGGTGGCTCGACATTTGCAAGCTACCTACAGCCGGAATTGAAATCCAATCGGTTGTATATATATATATATATATATATATATATATATAACGCTCCCAATTTCGGTTGAGCACTTTATTTAGAAGGAATTAATTGCAAAATTCACCGTATTCGGCGTTCAGCTAAGACTCACTTTGTTTTCATAAAGTTTGAGGCCTCCGCTTAGAAATGTAGCGATTAAATAGCCTGCTATACTTGGCAGCTGACTGTGGCCGTATGGGTAAGAGGATTGGCGAGCGTAAGTTCGTTCGGGTCTCGAACCCGGCCAGAGGTAGTTGCTAAAACGGTATAACTGCACTCATGAGAGGTGATACCTCGAAACACGGGTCTGTAGTTTACTCTCTCTCTCTCTCTCTATATATAATTATATATATATAATATATAAGGGTAAGTAACAAACAAATGTGTTTATTTTTATATGTTTTAGCCGACAATTTTGGGAGGATATGTGCTTAATTGAAGTCATACCTAATTTGAAAATTAATTAGTTAATAATTAAATGAATTTAGGTAGGCATATATGTTCAAATGTAAGGCTAAACAAATCGAGAAAATGTCAATCCCTGAATGTACATTTCGACCTATTAGGTCTCATCAACAAAGTTATAGACATGGGAGATACTTATATATGCATATCTATGTGTTGCATTATATAGTTTGCATATTTTATATTGTGGTTTATATATATTATTATATATATAATATATATATATATATATAGATATATACAGAGAGAGAGAGAGAAAGATAGAGAGAGAGTTATTCATTCGTAACTCAATTAAATGAATTCAGTTTCATCAGATAGCCATTACAAAATAAAATGCATTGTATATATACGGTGGATAAATATGTTCCCAAATAGAATCATTACCAACTTAGCAATCGACTGGATATTTTTACCTTACATATATATACATATATATATATAAAGATATACAAGTGTGTGTGTGTGTGTGTGTGTGTGTGTGTGTGTGTGTATCCCGAGGATGGTTTAATATTAAAAACCCGAAACAATCAACGTTAGCAAATAATTCAATCATGATAATATCCGCTGAATGTCTTTGGTTCATAATTTTGAATTACACACACACACTCACTCACTCTCTCTCTCTCTCTCTCTCTCTCTCTCTCTCTCTCTCTCTCTCTACACACACACACACACATATATATATAATATATATCATTGATATTGAACAATATTTATATAAGCAAACTATATATATAATACATACACAGATATATTATATATATATATATATATATATATATATAGTGTGTGTGTGTGTGTATACGTATTATATATATATATATATATGTTTAAGACAGTCCATATCAATTTTTTATCTACTCATGTTATATATGTATATTATATATATATATATATATATATATAGAGAGAGAGAAGAAGAGAAGAGAGAGAGAGAGAGATTCATAGATAGATCGGTAGATAGATATATATATGATATTTATTCATATCTAATTATATATATATGTTATAATATATATTATATATATATATATATATATATATATATATATATATAATTATTGATCTATATCTATCTATCTATCCCTACTATATATATCTGTTTCTGTCTATCTATATCTATTTATATATCTCTATCTATTTAGTCTATCTATCTTATATATATATTTCTATTCACCGATCATTGATACCTCAAACGTCTATCAGTCTTCTTGTCTTTCTTCCTTCTTTATCTATTTTTTCCCGAATTATTTTTATTTCAAAACCGAATTTTCCATTTGCGACATTCTTACACGATAACAATTTAATTAAGACTAAAAACTTCCCGAAGCTTCAAAATATTTAAAAGCCGAATTATAACCGGCATTCAAAAAATGGAAAAGTGAATATCAATAATGTGAAAATCGCATTTCTCACAGCTCCGAGTTTCACGAAAGAGATCGTCACCGGAGGTCTTTGTGAAGGGACATGATCTTTTATATTACATAATAGACTAACACAAACATATACTATATATACACATACATACATACATATATATATATATATATTATATATATATATATATACATATATACGTATGTATTTGTGAATAAAAAGGCCTTAAATACCATGGGTATCGTGGTTATGGACCATTTCCATTTCCTGACCCCCCAAATAAAATTGAAATAATACAAATCTATTACATCTCATATATGTCTATTTGGATATGTAGTTGTTGATTTGTAGATGTATTAGTTCTGGGTTGTGTGTACGTGTGTACGTGTGTGTGTGTGTGTGTGTATGTGTGTGGATACTTGCATGTGTATGGACATGTGTGTGTGTATGGATGTATATGTATATATATTATATATATATATTATATAATATGGTGTGTGTGTTGTGTGTGTGTGTTTTAGGCAGCATTTTTTCTTGTAGGCATATATTGTTGTTAAATAGTGCAGCCATTTTCGGTCTGCAAGTTTTGTCCTTTGTTTTTTCGTATTGCCGGATTATTTTTGTAATCGTGGGCCATCTTCAAGGTATTTTTAAACCGTACAACATTGGGCTATTCCATTTACCATTTATATAGGTTGTGTTTATTATTGTTGCTGTTATTATCATTAGTGTTATTATATTATTATTATTATTATTATTATTATTATTATTATATGCATATTAGACACAAAAATCCAAAACTAAAATAAACTTTGATAATAGCACCAACATTCTAAGATGCCTATAATTACTATAAAATTATAATAGCGAAAGTAGTAATAATAATACAATAATAATAATAAACTAATAATAATAACAACAACAATAATAAACACAACCTATATAAATGGTAAATGGAAATATCCCATTTTGTACGGTTTCAGAATACCTTGAAGATGGCCCCGATAGGCAGAAAAGTACTGGTCAATGACATATGGCAAATACATCAGCCAATCTTCGCCAGATATTACAAAAATAATCGGCAAACGAAAAAACAAAAGGACAAAACTTGCAAACAGAAAATGGCTGCATTATTAACAATATATATATATATATATATATATATATATATATATATTATATATATATATATATATAGTATATATTGTTAGTTAAATTACTAAGTAGATATTATTTTTCTGGATCTTCATATTGTATGTATTGTAGTGTATGTGTGGTATATGTATGTATATGTATATGTTTATGTACGTATGTGTGTGTATATGTGTGTATATATGTTATATGTACTTAGAAAGAAAATATAATTAAATTAAATAGATTAAATTAAATTTATATCTCACATTAAATTTAAATTTCACTTTATCCTAAAAATTAAAAACCTTACATTCTTTCGTAACTCTCTAACTTTATATATAACAAAAATTATAAAGATATTAAAAAATTTATTACAAAAATAAAAAAATCTTTCCTAAATTCCATTGCTGGCTTACCGTCAACGGTTAATATTCATATTGTTTGAATAACTGAATTCGTCTGGTGACGAATTTGGAATATGTCTTTCTTTTTCAAAATCTGTTACAATAAGAGATACATTAAGAGATACATGGATTGTTGACCGAGATATTTGTGACGGAAGTACTCATATTTGAAACAACTTACATTTTTTTTTTGCAACATCAAGGATTTCATATCACAGGACTATAACATTTAAAAAATTAAAAAATAAAAAAATAGAAAAATAAAAATCTGTTTTCAAATGCCTTTAAAGTAATAACAAATTCATTATTCGCATCTGAGTCGGGAGAGTTAGACACTTTGTCTAAGCTCCCTGAAATAGACTATAACGCTAAATCTCTAAGTCTTTTGTTATTTCTTTACTTATATATTGTGACTCTAAAATTAAGAGCACACATTGAGCTCTCAAACTGCGACAGGTTTTTTAGATAAAACTCTTGTGTCGTAAAGAAGATTTATCCTCTGGACTTTTTGGATTATATATATATTATATATAATTATATATATATATATTATATATAATATATAATTAATTAATGTGTATGGTTGGCACTAGTTACTAGAAAAGTAATAGTAATCCAACGTACAGTGTTATTAGAAGAGTGCTCAATATCTGTGAATAGAGCGTTG
>JALAJA010001995.1:0-13414 GCA_023376005.1 Doryteuthis pealeii | reverse complement strand
TCATTAAATCACTAATAAATTAATTATGGTAAACTGATAAGCTGTGGCACTCATAAGTCAAGGTACCTATGTGTTGAAAAGCAATAAGAATCTCCCAGAAATTAAATTTATGAATATATTTAATATACAAGCTAGTCATTAAATCACTAATAAATTAATTATGGTAAACTGATAAGCTGTGGCACTCATAAGTCAAGGTACCTATGTGTTTGAAAAGCAATAAGAATCTCCCAGAAATTAAATTTATGAATATATTTAATATACAAGCTAGTCATTAAATCACTAATAAATTAATTATGGTAAACTGATAAGCTGTGGCACTCATAAGTCAAGGTACCTATGTGTTTGAAAAGCAATAAGAATCTCCCCAGAAATTAAATTTATGAATATATTTAATATACAAGCTAGTCATTAAATCACTAATAAATTAATTATGGTAAACTGATAAGCTGTGGCACTCATAAGTCAAGGTACCTATGTGTTTGAAAAGCAATAAGAATCTCCCCAGAAATTAAATTTATGAATATATTTAATATACAAGCTAGTCATTAAATCACTAATAAATTAATTATGGTAAACTGATAAGCTGTGGCACTCATAAGTCAAGGTACCTATGTGTTTGAAAAGCAATAAGAATCTCCCCAGAAATTAAATTTATGAATATATTTAATATACAAGCTAGTCATTAAATCACTAATAAATTAATTATGGTAAACTGATAAGCTGTGGCACTCATAAGTCAAGGTACCTATGTGTTTGAAAAGCAATAAGAATCTCCCCAGAAATTAAATTTATGAATATATTTAATATACAAGCTAGTCATTAAATCACTAATAAATTAATTATGGTAAACTGATAAGCTGTGGCACTCATAAGTCAAGGTACCTATGTGTTTGAAAAGCAATAAGAATCTCCCCAGAAATTAAATTTATGAATATATTTAATATACAAGCTAGTCATTAAATCACTAATAAATTAATTATGGTAAACTGATAAGCTGTGGCACTCATAAGTCAAGGTACCTATGTGTTTTGAAAAGCAATAAGAATCTCCCCAGAAATTAAATTTATGAATATATTTAATATACAAGCTAGTCATTAAATCACTAATAAATTAATTATGGTAAACTGATAAGCTGTGGCACTCATAAGTCAAGGTACCTATGTGTTTGAAAAGCAATAAGAATCTCCCCAGAAATTAAATTTATGAATATATTTAATATACAAGCTAGTCATTAAATCACTAATAAATTAATTATGGTAAACTGATAAGCTGTGGCACTCATAAGTCAAGGTACCTATGTGTTTGAAAAGCAATAAGAATCTCCCCAGAAATTAAATTTATGAATATATTTAATATACAAGCTAGTCATTAAATCACTAATAAATTAATTATGGTAAACTGATAAGCTGTGGCACTCATAAGTCAAGGTACCTATGTGTTTGAAAAGCAATAAGAATCTCCCCAGAAATTAAATTTATGAATATATTTAATATACAAGCTAGTCATTAAATCACTAATAAATTAATTATGGTAAACTGATAAGCTGTGGCACTCATAAGTCAAGGTACCTATGTGTTTGAAAAGCAATAAGAATCTCCCCAGAAATTAAATTTATGAATATATTTAATATACAAGCTAGTCATTAAATCACTAATAAATTAATTATGGTAAACTGATAAGCTGTGGCACTCATAAGTCAAGGTACCTATGTGTTTGAAAAGCAATAAGAATCTCCCAGAAATTAAATTTATGAATATATTTAATATACAAGCTAGTCATTAAATCACTAATAAATTAATTATGGTAAACTGATAAGCTGTGGCACTCATAAGTCAAGGTACCTATGTGTTTGAAAAGCAATAAGAATCTCCCCAGAAATTAAATTTATGAATATATTTAATATACAAGCTAGTCATTAAATCACTAATAAATTAATTATGGTAAACTGATAAGCTGTGGCACTCATAAGTCAAGGTACCTATGTGTTTGAAAAGCAATAAGAATCTCCCCAGAAATTAAATTTATGAATATATTTAATATACAAGCTAGTCATTAAATCACTAATAAATTAATTATGGTAAACTGATAAGCTGTGGCACTCATAAGTCAAGGTACCTATGTGTTTGAAAAGCAATAAGAATCTCCCCAGAAATTAAATTTATGAATATATTTAATATACAAGCTAGTCATTAAATCACTAATAAATTAATTATGGTAAACTGATAAGCTGTGGCACTCATAAGTCAAGGTACCTATGTGTTTGAAAAGCAATAAGAATCTCCCCAGAAATTAAATTTATGAATATATTTAATATACAAGCTAGTCATTAAATCACTAATAAATTAATTATGGTAAACTGATAAGCTGTGGCACTCATAAGTCAAGGTACCTATGTGTTTGAAAAGCAATAAGAATCTCCCCAGAAATTAAATTTATGAATATATTTAATATACAAGCTAGTCATTAAATCACTAATAAATTAATTATGGTAAACTGATAAGCTGTGGCACTCATAAGTCAAGGTACCTATGTGTTTGAAAAGCAATAAGAATCTCCCCAGAAATTAAATTTATGAATATATTTAATATACAAGCTAGTCATTAAATCACTAATAAATTAATTATGGTAAACTGATAAGCTGTGGCACTCATAAGTCAAGGTACCTATGTGTTTGAAAAGCAATAAGAATCTCCCCAGAAATTAAATTTATGAATATATTTAATATACAAGCTAGTCATTAAATCACTAATAAATTAATTATGGTAAACTGATAAGCTGTGGCACTCATAAGTCAAGGTACCTATGTGTTTGAAAAGCAATAAGAATCTCCCCAGAAATTAAATTTATGAATATATTTAATATACAAGCTAGTCATTAAATCACTAATAAATTAATTATGGTAAACTGATAAGCTGTGGCACTCATAAGTCAAGGTACCTATGTGTTTGAAAAGCAATAAGAATCTCCCCAGAAATTAAATTTATGAATATATTTAATATACAAGCTAGTCATTAAATCACTAATAAATTAATTATGGTAAACTGATAAGCTGTGGCACTCATAAGTCAAGGTACCTATGTGTTTGAAAAGCAATAAGAATCTCCCCAGAAATTAAATTTATGAATATATTTAATATACAAGCTAGTCATTAAATCACTAATAAATTAATTATGGTAAACTGATAAGCTGTGGCACTCATAAGTCAAGGTACCTATGTGTTTGAAAAGCAATAAGAATCTCCCCAGAAATTAAATTTATGAATATATTTAATATACAAGCTAGTCATTAAATCACTAATAAATTAATTATGGTAAACTGATAAGCTGTGGCACTCATAAGTCAAGGTACCTATGTGTTTGAAAAGCAATAAGAATCTCCCCAGAAATTAAATTTATGAATATATTTAATATACAAGCTAGTCATTAAATCACTAATAAATTAATTATGGTAAACTGATAAGCTGTGGCACTCATAAGTCAAGGTACCTATGTGTTTGAAAAGCAATAAGAATCTCCCCAGAAATTAAATTTATGAATATATTTAATATACAAGCTAGTCATTAAATCACTAATAAATTAATTATGGTAAACTGATAAGCTGTGGCACTCATAAGTCAAGGTACCTATGTGTTTGAAAAGCAATAAGAATCTCCCCAGAAATTAAATTTATGAATATATTTAATATACAAGCTAGTCATTAAATCACTAATAAATTAATTATGGTAAACTGATAAGCTGTGGCACTCATAAGTCAAGGTACCTATGTGTTTGAAAAGCAATAAGAATCTCCCCAGAAATTAAATTTATGAATATATTTAATATACAAGCTAGTCATTAAATCACTAATAAATTAATTATGGTAAACTGATAAGCTGTGGCACTCATAAGTCAAGGTACCTATGTGTTTGAAAAGCAATAAGAATCTCCCCAGAAATTAAATTTATGAATATATTTAATATACAAGCTAGTCATTAAATCACTAATAAATTAATTATGGTAAACTGATAAGCTGTGGCACTCATAAGTCAAGGTACCTATGTGTTTGAAAAGCAATAAGAATCTCCCCAGAAATTAAATTTATGAATATATTTAATATACAAGCTAGTCATTAAATCACTAATAAATTAATTATGGTAAACTGATAAGCTGTGGCACTCATAAGTCAAGGTACCTATGTGTTTGAAAAGCAATAAGAATCTCCCCAGAAATTAAATTTATGAATATATTTAATATACAAGCTAGTCATTAAATCACTAATAAATTAATTATGGTAAACTGATAAGCTGTGGCACTCATAAGTCAAGGTACCTATGTGTTTGAAAAGCAATAAGAATCTCCCCAGAAATTAAATTTATGAATATATTTAATATACAAGCTAGTCATTAAATCACTAATAAATTAATTATGGTAAACTGATAAGCTGTGGCACTCATAAGTCAAGGTACCTATGTGTTTGAAAAGCAATAAGAATCTCCCCAGAAATTAAATTTATGAATATATTTAATATACAAGCTAGTCATTAAATCACTAATAAATTAATTATGGTAAACTGATAAGCTGTGGCACTCATAAGTCAAGGTACCTATGTGTTTGAAAAGCAATAAGAATCTCCCCAGAAATTAAATTTATGAATATATTTAATATACAAGCTAGTCATTAAATCACTAATAAATTAATTATGGTAAACTGATAAGCTGTGGCACTCATAAGTCAAGGTACCTATGTGTTTGAAAAGCAATAAGAATCTCCCCAGAAATTAAATTTATGAATATATTTAATATACAAGCTAGTCATTAAATCACTAATAAATTAATTATGGTAAACTGATAAGCTGTGGCACTCATAAGTCAAGGTACCTATGTGTTTGAAAAGCAATAAGAATCTCCCCAGAAATTAAATTTATGAATATATTTAATATACAAGCTAGTCATTAAATCACTAATAAATTAATTATGGTAAACTGATAAGCTGTGGCACTCATAAGTCAAGGTACCTATGTGTTTGAAAAGCAATAAGAATCTCCCAGAAATTAAATTTATGAATATATTTAATATACAAGCTAGTCATTAAATCACTAATAAATTAATTATGGTAAACTGATAAGCTGTGGCACTCATAAGTCAAGGTACCTATGTGTTTGAAAAGCAATAAGAATCTCCCCAGAAATTAAATTTATGAATATATTTAATATACAAGCTAGTCATTAAATCACTAATAAATTAATTATGGTAAACTGATAAGCTGTGGCACTCATAAGTCAAGGTACCTATGTGTTTGAAAAGCAATAAGAATCTCCCCAGAAATTAAATTTATGAATATATTTAATATACAAGCTAGTCATTAAATCACTAATAAATTAATTATGGTAAACTGATAAGCTGTGGCACTCATAAGTCAAGGTACCTATGTGTTTGAAAAGCAATAAGAATCTCCCCGAAAATTAAATTTATGAATATATTTAATATACAAGCTAGTCATTAAATCACTAATAAATTAATTATGGTAAACTGATAAGCTGTGGCACTCATAAGTCAAGGTACCTATGTGTTTGAAAAGCAATAAGAATCTCCCCAGAAATTAAATTTATGAATATATTTAATATACAAGCTAGTCATTAAATCACTAATAAATTAATTATGGTAAACTGATAAGCTGTGGCACTCATAAGTCAAGGTACCTATGTGTTTGAAAAGCAATAAGAATCTCCCCAGAAATTAAATTTATGAATATATTTAATATACAAGCTAGTCATTAAATCACTAATAAATTAATTATGGTAAACTGATAAGCTGTGGCACTCATAAGTCAAGGTACCTATGTGTTTGAAAAGCAATAAGAATCTCCCCAGAAATTAAATTTATGAATATATTTAATATACAAGCTAGTCATTAAATCACTAATAAATTAATTATGGTAAACTGATAAGCTGTGGCACTCATAAGTCAAGGTACCTATGTGTTTGAAAAGCAATAAGAATCTCCCCAGAAATTAAATTTATGAATATATTTAATATACAAGCTAGTCATTAAATCACTAATAAATTAATTATGGTAAACTGATAAGCTGTGGCACTCATAAGTCAAGGTACCTATGTGTTTGAAAAGCAATAAGAATCTCCCCAGAAATTAAATTTATGAATATATTTAATATACAAGCTAGTCATTAAATCACTAATAAATTAATTATGGTAAACTGATAAGCTGTGGCACTCATAAGTCAAGGTACCTATGTGTTTGAAAAGCAATAAGAATCTCCCCAGAAATTAAATTTATGAATATATTTAATATACAAGCTAGTCATTAAATCACTAATAAATTAATTATGGTAAACTGATAAGCTGTGGCACTCATAAGTCAAGGTACCTATGTGTTTGAAAAGCAATAAGAATCTCCCCAGAAATTAAATTTATGAATATATTTAATATACAAGCTAGTCATTAAATCACTAATAAATTAATTATGGTAAACTGATAAGCTGTGGCACTCATAAGTCAAGGTACCTATGTGTTTGAAAAGCAATAAGAATCTCCCCAGAAATTAAATTTATGAATATATTTAATATACAAGCTAGTCATTAAATCACTAATAAATTAATTATGGTAAACTGATAAGCTGTGGCACTCATAAGTCAAGGTACCTATGTGTTTGAAAAGCAATAAGAATCTCCCCAGAAATTAAATTTATGAATATATTTAATATACAAGCTAGTCATTAAATCACTAATAAATTAATTATGGTAAACTGATAAGCTGTGGCACTCATAAGTCAAGGTACCTATGTGTTTGAAAAGCAATAAGAATCTCCCCAGAAATTAAATTTATGAATATATTTAATATACAAGCTAGTCATTAAATCACTAATAAATTAATTATGGTAAACTGATAAGCTGTGGCACTCATAAGTCAAGGTACCTATGTGTTTGAAAAGCAATAAGAATCTCCCCAGAAATTAAATTTATGAATATATTTAATATACAAGCTAGTCATTAAATCACTAATAAATTAATTATGGTAAACTGATAAGCTGTGGCACTCATAAGTCAAGGTACCTATGTGTTTGAAAAGCAATAAGAATCTCCCCAGAAATTAAATTTATGAATATATTTAATATACAAGCTAGTCATTAAATCACTAATAAATTAATTATGGTAAACTGATAAGCTGTGGCACTCATAAGTCAAGGTACCTATGTGTTTGAAAAGCAATAAGAATCTCCCCAGAAATTAAATTTATGAATATATTTAATATACAAGCTAGTCATTAAATCACTAATAAATTAATTATGGTAAACTGATAAGCTGTGGCACTCATAAGTCAAGGTACCTATGTGTTTGAAAAGCAATAAGAATCTCCCCAGAAATTAAATTTATGAATATATTTAATATACAAGCTAGTCATTAAATCACTAATAAATTAATTATGGTAAACTGATAAGCTGTGGCACTCATAAGTCAAGGTACCTATGTGTTTGAAAAGCAATAAGAATCTCCCAGAAATTAAATTTATGAATATATTTAATATACAAGCTAGTCATTAAATCACTAATAAATTAATTATGGTAAACTGATAAGCTGTGGCACTCATAAGTCAAGGTACCTATGTGTTTGAAAAGCAATAAGAATCTCCCCAGAAATTAAATTTATGAATATATTTAATATACAAGCTAGTCATTAAATCACTAATAAATTAATTATGGTAAACTGATAAGCTGTGGCACTCATAAGTCAAGGTACCTATGTGTTTGAAAAGCAATAAGAATCTCCCCAGAAATTAAATTTATGAATATATTTAATATACAAGCTAGTCATTAAATCACTAATAAATTAATTATGGTAAACTGATAAGCTGTGGCACTCATAAGTCAAGGTACCTATGTGTTTGAAAAGCAATAAGAATCTCCCCAGAAATTAAATTTATGAATATATTTAATATACAAGCTAGTCATTAAATCACTAATAAATTAATTATGGTAAACTGATAAGCTGTGGCACTCATAAGTCAAGGTACCTATGTGTTTGAAAAGCAATAAGAATCTCCCCAGAAATTAAATTTATGAATATATTTAATATACAAGCTAGTCATTAAATCACTAATAAATTAATTATGGTAAACTGATAAGCTGTGGCACTCATAAGTCAAGGTACCTATGTGTTTGAAAAGCAATAAGAATCTCCCCAGAAATTAAATTTATGAATATATTAATATACAAGCTAGTCATTAAATCACTAATAAATTAATTATGGTAAACTGATAAGCTGTGGCACTCATAAGTCAAGGTACCTATGTGTTTGAAAAGCAATAAGAATCTCCCCAGAAATTAAATTTATGAATATATTTAATATACAAGCTAGTCATTAAATCACTAATAAATTAATTATGGTAAACTGATAAGCTGTGGCACTCATAAGTCAAGGTACCTATGTGTTTGAAAAGCAATAAGAATCTCCCCAGAAATTAAATTTATGAATATATTTAATATACAAGCTAGTCATTAAATCACTAATAAATTAATTATGGTAAACTGATAAGCTGTGGCACTCATAAGTCAAGGTACCTATGTGTTTGAAAAGCAATAAGAATCTCCCCAGAAATTAAATTTATGAATATATTTAATATACAAGCTAGTCATTAAATCACTAATAAATTAATTATGGTAAACTGATAAGCTGTGGCACTCATAAGTCAAGGTACCTATGTGTTTGAAAAGCAATAAGAATCTCCCCAGAAATTAAATTTATGAATATATTTAATATACAAGCTAGTCATTAAATCACTAATAAATTAATTATGGTAAACTGATAAGCTGTGGCACTCATAAGTCAAGGTACCTATGTGTTTGAAAAGCAATAAGAATCTCCCCAGAAATTAAATTTATGAATATATTTAATATACAAGCTAGTCATTAAATCACTAATAAATTAATTATGGTAAACTGATAAGCTGTGGCACTCATAAGTCAAGGTACCTATGTGTTTGAAAAGCAATAAGAATCTCCCCAGAAATTAAATTTATGAATATATTTAATATACAAGCTAGTCATTAAATCACTAATAAATTAATTATGGTAAACTGATAAGCTGTGGCACTCATAAGTCAAGGTACCTATGTGTTTGAAAAGCAATAAGAATCTCCCCAGAAATTAAATTTATGAATATATTTAATATACAAGCTAGTCATTAAATCACTAATAAATTAATTATGGTAAACTGATAAGCTGTGGCACTCATAAGTCAAGGTACCTATGTGTTTGAAAAGCAATAAGAATCTCCCCAGAAATTAAATTTATGAATATATTTAATATACAAGCTAGTCATTAAATCACTAATAAATTAATTATGGTAAACTGATAAGCTGTGGCACTCATAAGTCAAGGTACCTATGTGTTTGAAAAGCAATAAGAATCTCCCCAGAAATTAAATTTATGAATATATTTAATATACAAGCTAGTCATTAAATCACTAATAAATTAATTATGGTAAACTGATAAGCTGTGGCACTCATAAGTCAAGGTACCTATGTGTTTGAAAAGCAATAAGAATCTCCCCAGAAATTAAATTTATGAATATATTTAATATACAAGCTAGTCATTAAATCACTAATAAATTAATTATGGTAAACTGATAAGCTGTGGCACTCATAAGTCAAGGTACCTATGTGTTTGAAAAGCAATAAGAATCTCCCCAGAAATTAAATTTATGAATATATTTAATATACAAGCTAGTCATTAAATCACTAATAAATTAATTATGGTAAACTGATAAGCTGTGGCACTCATAAGTCAAGGTACCTATGTGTTTGAAAAGCAATAAGAATCTCCCCAGAAATTAAATTTATGAATATATTTAATATACAAGCTAGTCATTAAATCACTAATAAATTAATTATGGTAAACTGATAAGCTGTGGCACTCATAAGTCAAGGTACCTATGTGTTTGAAAAGCAATAAGAATCTCCCCAGAAATTAAATTTATGAATATATTTAATATACAAGCTAGTCATTAAATCACTAATAAATTAATTATGGTAAACTGATAAGCTGTGGCACTCATAAGTCAAGGTACCTATGTGTTTGAAAAGCAATAAGAATCTCCCCAGAAATTAAATTTATGAATATATTTAATATACAAGCTAGTCATTAAATCACTAATAAATTAATTATGGTAAACTGATAAGCTGTGGCACTCATAAGTCAAGGTACCTATGTGTTTGAAAAGCAATAAGAATCTCCCCAGAAATTAAATTTATGAATATATTTAATATACAAGCTAGTCATTAAATCACTAATAAATTAATTATGGTAAACTGATAAGCTGTGGCACTCATAAGTCAAGGTACCTATGTGTTTGAAAAGCAATAAGAATCTCCCCAGAAATTAAATTTATGAATATATTTAATATACAAGCTAGTCATTAAATCACTAATAAATTAATTATGGTAAACTGATAAGCTGTGGCACTCATAAGTCAAGGTACCTATGTGTTTGAAAAGCAATAAGAATCTCCCCAGAAATTAAATTTATGAATATATTTAATATACAAGCTAGTCATTAAATCACTAATAAATTAATTATGGTAAACTGATAAGCTGTGGCACTCATAAGTCAAGGTACCTATGTGTTTGAAAAGCAATAAGAATCTCCCCAGAAATTAAATTTATGAATATATTTAATATACAAGCTAGTCATTAAATCACTAATAAATTAATTATGGTAAACTGATAAGCTGTGGCACTCATAAGTCAAGGTACCTATGTGTTTGAAAAGCAATAAGAATCTCCCCAGAAATTAAATTTATGAATATATTTAATATACAAGCTAGTCATTAAATCACTAATAAATTAATTATGGTAAACTGATAAGCTGTGGCACTCATAAGTCAAGGTACCTATGTGTTTGAAAAGCAATAAGAATCTCCCCAGAAATTAAATTTATGAATATATTTAATATACAAGCTAGTCATTAAATCACTAATAAATTAATTATGGTAAACTGATAAGCTGTGGCACTCATAAGTCAAGGTACCTATGTGTTTGAAAAGCAATAAGAATCTCCCCAGAAATTAAATTTATGAATATATTTAATATACAAGCTAGTCATTAAATCACTAATAAATTAATTATGGTAAACTGATAAGCTGTGGCACTCATAAGTCAAGGTACCTATGTGTTTGAAAAGCAATAAGAATCTCCCCAGAAATTAAATTTATGAATATATTTAATATACAAGCTAGTCATTAAATCACTAATAAATTAATTATGGTAAACTGATAAGCTGTGGCACTCATAAGTCAAGGTACCTATGTGTTTGAAAAGCAATAAGAATCTCCCCAGAAATTAAATTTATGAATATATTTAATATACAAGCTAGTCATTAAATCACTAATAAATTAATTATGGTAAACTGATAAGCTGTGGCACTCATAAGTCAAGGTACCTATGTGTTTGAAAAGCAATAAGAATCTCCCCAGAAATTAAATTTATGAATATATTTAATATACAAGCTAGTCATTAAATCACTAATAAATTAATTATGGTAAACTGATAAGCTGTGGCACTCATAAGTCAAGGTACCTATGTGTTTGAAAAGCAATAAGAATCTCCCCAGAAATTAAATTTATGAATATATTTAATATACAAGCTAGTCATTAAATCACTAATAAATTAATTATGGTAAACTGATAAGCTGTGGCACTCATAAGTCAAGGTACCTATGTGTTTGAAAAGCAATAAGAATCTCCCAGAAATTAAATTTATGAATATATTTAATATACAAGCTAGTCATTAAATCACTAATAAATTAATTATGGTAAACTGATAAGCTGTGGCACTCATAAGTCAAGGTACCTATGTGTTTGAAAAGCAATAAGAATCTCCCCAGAAATTAAATTTATGAATATATTTAATATACAAGCTAGTCATTAAATCACTAATAAATTAATTATGGTAAACTGATAAGCTGTGGCACTCATAAGTCAAGGTACCTATGTGTTTGAAAAGCAATAAGAATCTCCCCAGAAATTAAATTTATGAATATATTTAATATACAAGCTAGTCATTAAATCACTAATAAATTAATTATGGTAAACTGATAAGCTGTGGCACTCATAAGTCAAGGTACCTATGTGTTTGAAAAGCAATAAGAATCTCCCCAGAAATTAAATTTATGAATATATTTAATATACAAGCTAGTCATTAAATCACTAATAAATTAATTATGGTAAACTGATAAGCTGTGGCACTCATAAGTCAAGGTACCTATGTGTTTGAAAAGCAATAAGAATCTCCCCAGAAATTAAATTTATGAATATATTTAATATACAAGCTAGTCATTAAATCACTAATAAATTAATTATGGTAAACTGATAAGCTGTGGCACTCATAAGTCAAGGTACCTATGTGTTTGAAAAGCAATAAGAATCTCCCCAGAAATTAAATTTATGAATATATTTAATATACAAGCTAGTCATTAAATCACTAATAAATTAATTATGGTAAACTGATAAGCTGTGGCACTCATAAGTCAAGGTACCTATGTGTTTGAAAAGCAATAAGAATCTCCCCAGAAATTAAATTTATGAATATATTTAATATACAAGCTAGTCATTAAATCACTAATAAATTAATTATGGTAAACTGATAAGCTGTGGCACTCATAAGTCAAGGTACCTATGTGTTTGAAAAGCAATAAGAATCTCCCCGAAATTAAATTTATGAATATATTTAATATACAAGCTAGTCATTAAATCACTAATAAATTAATTATGGTAAACTGATAAGCTGTGGCACTCATAAGTCAAGGTACCTATGTGTTTGAAAAGCAATAAGAATCTCCCCAGAAATTAAATTTATGAATATATTTAATATACAAGCTAGTCATTAAATCACTAATAAATTAATTATGGTAAACTGATAAGCTGTGGCACTCATAAGTCAAGGTACCTATGTGTTTGAAAAGCAATAAGAATCTCCCCAGAAATTAAATTTATGAATATATTTAATATACAAGCTAGTCATTAAATCACTAATAAATTAATTATGGTAAACTGATAAGCTGTGGCACTCATAAGTCAAGGTACCTATGTGTTTGAAAAGCAATAAGAATCTCCCAGAAATTAAATTTATGAATATATTTAATATACAAGCTAGTCATTAAATCACTAATAAATTAATTATGGTAAACTGATAAGCTGTGGCACTCATAAGTCAAGGTACCTATGTGTTTGAAAAGCAATAAGAATCTCCCCAGAAATTAAATTTATGAATATATTTAATATACAAGCTAGTCATTAAATCACTAATAAATTAATTATGGTAAACTGATAAGCTGTGGCACTCATAAGTCAAGGTACCTATGTGTTTGAAAAGCAATAAGAATCTCCCCAGAAATTAAATTTATGAATATATTTATGTAATTACC
>JALAJA010001994.1:0-13473 GCA_023376005.1 Doryteuthis pealeii | reverse complement strand
GAGAGAGATACCTCAATGTACTACTGAAGAATCCTCGTGGCTGTGGTGTTAGCATTGTTCCTTATTTAGTTGCGGTAGAGATTTAAGCGCACAATTGCTAATTAAAATCATTGTAAAAGACCGAAAAATTGCCATTCCGTTTTCCCGATAGACTTGCTTCTTGAGTCAATTTCCCGGTAAGACCTAACTCATTGGACAATCCTATAGCTCAATGTACTACTGAAGAAGTCCTCGTGGCTGTGGTGTTAGCATTGTTCCTTATTTAGTTGCGGTAGAGATTTAAGCGCACAATTGCTAATTAAAATCATTGTAAAAGACCGAAAAATTGCCATTCCGTTTTCCCGATAGACTTGCTTCTTGAGTCAATTTCCCGGTAAGACCTAACTCATTGGACAATCCTATAGCTCAATGTACTACTGAAGAAGTCCTCGTGGCTGTGGTGTTAGCATTGTTCCTTATTTAGTTGCGGTAGAGATTTAAGCGCACAATTGCTAATTAAAATCATTGTAAAAGACCGAAAAATTGCCATTCCGTTTTCCCGATAGACTTGCTTCTTGAGTCAATTTCCCGGTAAGACCTAACTCATTGGACAATCCTATAGCTCAATGTACTACTGAAGAAGTCCTCGTGGCTGTGGTGTTAGCATTGTTCCTTATTTAGTTGCGTAGAGATTTAAGCGCACAATTGCTAATTAAAATCATTGTAAAAGACCGAAAAATTGCCATTCCGTTTTGCCCGATAGACTTGCTTCTTGTCAATTTCCCGGTAAGACCTAACTCATTGGACAATCCTATAGCTCAATGTACTACTGAAGAAGTCCTCGTGGCTGTGGTGTTAGCATTGTTCCTTATTTAGTTGCGGTAGAGATTTAAGCGCACAATTGCTAATTAAAATCATTGTAAAAGACCGAAAAATTGCCATTCCGTTTTGCCCGATAGACTTGCTTCTTGAGTCAATTTCCCGGTAAGACCTAACTCATTGGACAATCCTATAGCTCAATGTACTACTGAAGAAGTCCTCGTGGCTGTGGTGTTAGCATTGTTCCTTATTTAGTTGCGGTAGAGATTTAAGCGCACAATTGCTAATTAAAATCATTGTAAAAGACCGAAAAATTGCCATTCCGTTTTGCCCGATAGACTTGCTTCTTGAGTCAATTTCCCGGTAAGACCTAACTCATTGGACAATCCTATAGCTCAATGTACTACTGAAGAAGTCCTCGTGGCTGTGGTGTTAGCATTGTTCCTTATTTAGTTGCGGTAGAGATTTAAGCGCACAATTGCTAATTAAAATCATTGTAAAAGACCGAAAAATTGCCATTCCGTTTTCCCGATAGACTTGCTTCTTGAGTCAATTTCCCGGTAAGACCTAACTCATTGGACAATCCTATAGCTCAATGTACTACTGAAGAAGTCCTCGTGGCTGTGGTGTTAGCATTGTTCCTTATTTAGTTGCGGTAGAGATTTAAGCGCACAATTGCTAATTAAAATCATTGTAAAAGACCGAAAAATTGCCATTCCGTTTTCCCGATAGACTTGCTTCTTGAGTCAATTTCCCGGTAAGACCTAACTCATTGGACAATCCTATAGCTCAATGTACTACTGAAGAAGTCCTCGTGGCTGTGGTGTTAGCATTGTTCCTTATTTAGTTGCGGTAGAGATTTAAGCGCACAATTGCTAATTAAAATCATTGTAAAAGACCGAAAAATTGCCATTCCGTTTTCCCGATAGACTTGCTTCTTGAGTCAATTTCCCGGTAAGACCTAACTCATTGGACAATCCTATAGCTCAATGTACTACTGAAGAAGTCCTCGTGGCTGTGGTGTTAGCATTGTTCCTTATTTAGTTGCGGGTAGAGATTTAAGCGCACAATTGCTAATTAAAATCATTGTAAAAGACCGAAAAATTGCCATTCCGTTTTGCCGATAGACTTGCTTCTTGAGTCAATTTCCCGGTAAGACCTAACTCATTGGACAATCCTATAGCTCAATGTACTACTGAAGAAGTCCTCGTGGCTGTGGTGTTAGCATTGTTCCTTATTTAGTTGCGGTAGAGATTTAAGCGCACAATTGCTAATTAAAATCATTGTAAAAGACCGAAAAATTGCCATTCCGTTTTGCCCGATAGACTTGCTTCTTGAGTCAATTTCCCGGTAAGACCTAACTCATTGGACAATCCTATAGCTCAATGTACTACTGAAGAAGTCCTCGTGGCTGTGGTGTTAGCATTGTTCCTTATTTAGTTGCGGTAGAGATTTAAGCGCACAATTGCTAATTAAAATCATTGTAAAAGACCGAAAAATTGCCATTCCGTTTTCCCGATAGACTTGCTTCTTGAGTCAATTTCCCGGTAAGACCTAACTCATTGGACAATCCTATAGCTCAATGTACTACTGAAGAAGTCCTCGTGGCTGTGGTGTTAGCATTGTTCCTTATTTAGTTGCGTAGAGATTTAAGCGCACAATTGCTAATTAAAATCATTGTAAAAGACCGAAAAATTGCCATTCCGTTTTCCCGATAGACTTGCTTCTTGAGTCAATTTCCCGGTAAGACCTAACTCATTGGACAATCCTATAGCTCAATGTACTACTGAAGAAGTCCTCGTGGCTGTGGTGTTAGCATTGTTCCTTATTTAGTTGCGGTAGAGATTTAAGCGCACAATTGCTAATTAAAATCATTGTAAAAGACCGAAAAAATTGCCATTCCGTTTTGCCCGATAGACTTGCTTCTTGAGTCAATTTCCCGGTAAGACCTAACTCATTGGACAATCCTATAGCTCAATGTACTACTGAAGAAGTCCTCGTGGCTGTGGTGTTAGCATTGTTCCTTATTTAGTTGCGTAGAGATTTAAGCGCACAATTGCTAATTAAAATCATTGTAAACCGAAAAATTGCCATTCCGTTTTCCCGATAGACTTGCTTCTTGAGTCAATTTCCCGGTAAGACCTAACTCATTTGGACAATCCTATAGCTCAATGTACTACTGAAGAAGTCCTCGTGGCTGTGGTGTTAGCATTGTTCCTTATTTAGTTGCGTAGAGATTTAAGCGCACAATTGCTAATTAAAATCATTGTAAAAGACCGAAAAATTGCCATTCCGTTTTCCCGATAGACTTGCTTCTTGTCAATTTCCCGGTAAGACCTAACTCATTGGGACAATCCTATAGCTCAATGTACTACTGAAGAAGTCCTCGTGGCTGTGGTGTTAGCATTGTTCCTTATTTAGTTGCGTAGAGATTTAAGCGCACAATTGCTAATTAAAATCATTGTAAAAGACCGAAAAATTGCCATTCCGTTTTCCCGATAGACTTGCTTCTTGAGTCAATTTCCCGGTAAGACCTAACTCATTGGACAATCCTATAGCTCAATGTACTACTGAAGAAGTCCTCGTGGCTGTGGTGTTAGCATTGTTCCTTATTTAGTTGGGTAGAGATTTAAGCGCACAATTGCTAATTAAAATCATTGTAAAAGACCGAAAAAATTGCCATTCCGTTTTCCCGATAGACTTGCTTCTTGAGTCAATTTCCCGGTAAGACCTAACTCATTGGACAATCCTATAGCTCAATGTACTACTGAAGAAGTCCTCGTGGCTGTGGTGTTAGCATTGTTCCTTATTTAGTTGAGTAGAGATTTAAGCACAATTGCTAATTAAAATCATTGTAAAAGACCGAAAAATTGCCATTCCGTTTTCCCGATAGACTTGCTTCTTGAGTCAATTTCCCGGTAAGACCTAACTCATTGGACAATCCTATAGCTCAATGTACTACTGAAGAAGTCCTCGTGGCTGTGGTGTTAGCATTGTTTTATTTAGTTGCGTAGAGATTTAAGCGCACAATTGCTAATTAAAATCATTGTAAAAGACCGAAAAATTGCCATTCCGTTTTCCCGATAGACTTGCTTCTTGAGTCAATTTCCCGGTAAGACCTAACTCATTGGACAATCCTATAGCTCAATGTACTACTGAAGAAGTCCTCGTGGCTGTGGTGTTAGCATTGTTCCTTATTTAGTTGCGTAGAGATTTAAGCGCACAATTGCTAATTAAAATCATTGTAAAAGACCGAAAAATTGCCATTCCGTTTTGCCCGATAGACTTGCTTCTTGAGTCAATTTCCCGGTAAGACCTAACTCATTGGACAATCCTATAGCTCAATGTACTACTGAAGAAGTCCTCGTGGCTGTGGTGTTAGCATTGTTCCTTATTTAGTTGCGGTAGAGATTTAAGCGCACAATTGCTAATTAAAATCATTGTAAAAGACCGAAAAATTGCCATTCCGTTTTCCCGATAGACTTGCTTCTTGAGTCAATTTCCCGGTAAGACCTAACTCATTGGACAATCCTATAGCTCAATGTACTACTGAAGAAGTCCTCGTGGCTGTGGTGTTAGCATTGTTCCTTATTTAGTTGCGTAGAGATTTAAGCGCACAATTGCTAATTAAAATCATTGTAAAAGACCGAAAAATTGCCATTCCGTTTTGCCCGATAGACTTGCTTCTTGAGTCAATTTCCCGGTAAGACCTAACTCATTGGACAATCCTATAGCTCAATGTACTACTGAAGAAGTCCTCGTGGCTGTGGTGTTAGCATTGTTCCTTATTTAGTTGCGGGAGATTTAAGCGCACAATTGCTAATTAAAATCATTGTAAAAGACCGAAAAATTGCCATTCCGTTTTGCCCGATAGACTTGCTTCTTGAGTCAATTTCCCGGTAAGACCTAACTCATTGGACAATCCTATAGCTCAATGTACTACTGAAGAAGTCCTCGTGGCTGTGGTGTTAGCATTGTTCCTTATTTAGTTGCGGTAGAGATTTAAGCGCACAATTGCTAATTAAAATCATTGTAAAAGACCGAAAAATTGCCATTCCGTTTTCCCGATAGACTTGCTTCTTGAGTCAATTTCCCGGTAAGACCTAACTCATTGGACAATCCTATAGCTCAATGTACTACTGAAGAAGTCCTCGTGGCTGTGGTGTTAGCATTGTTCCTTATTTAGTTGCGTAGAGATTTAAGCGCACAATTGCTAATTAAAATCATTGTAAAAGACCGAAAAATTGCCATTCCGTTTTGCCCGATAGACTTGCTTCTTGAGTCAATTTCCCGGTAAGACCTAACTCATTGGACAATCCTATAGCTCAATGTACTACTGAAGAAGTCCTCGTGGCTGTGGTGTTAGCATTGTTCCTTATTTAGTTGCGTAGAGATTTAAGCGCACAATTGCTAATTAAAATCATTGTAAAAGACCGAAAAATTGCCATTCCGTTTTCCCGATAGACTTGCTTCTTGAGTCAATTTCCCGGTAAGACCTAACTCATTGGACAATCCTATAGCTCAATGTACTACTGAAGAAGTCCTCGTGGCTGTGGTGTTAGCATTGTTCCTTATTTAGTTGCGGTAGAGATTTAAGCGCACAATTGCTAATTAAAATCATTGTAAAAGACCGAAAAATTGCCATTCCGTTTTGCCCGATAGACTTGCTTCTTGTCAATTTCCCGGTAAGACCTAACTCATTGGACAATCCTATAGCTCAATGTACTACTGAAGAAGTCCTCGTGGCTGTGGTGTTAGCATTGTTCCTTATTTAGTTGCGTAGAGATTTAAGCGCACAATTGCTAATTAAAATCATTGTAAAAGACCGAAAAATTGCCATTCCGTTTTGCCCGATAGACTTGCTTCTTGAGTCAATTTCCCGGTAAGACCTAACTCATTGGACAATCCTATAGCTCAATGTACTACTGAAGAAGTCCTCGTGGCTGTGGTGTTAGCATTGTTCCTTATTTAGTTGCGAGATTTAAGCGCACAATTGCTAATTAAAATCATTGTAAAAGACCGAAAAATTGCCATTCCGTTTTGCCCGATAGACTTGCTTCTTGTCAATTTCCCGGTAAGACCTAACTCATTGGACAATCCTATAGCTCAATGTACTACTGAAGAAGTCCTCGTGGCTGTGGTGTTAGCATTGTTCCTTATTTAGTTGCGTAGAGATTTAAGCGCACAATTGCTAATTAAAATCATTGTAAAAGACCGAAAAATTGCCATTCCGTTTTGCCCGATAGACTTGCTTCTTGAGTCAATTTCCCGGTAAGACCTAACTCATTGGACAATCCTATAGCTCAATGTACTACTGAAGAAGTCCTCGTGGCTGTGGTGTTAGCATTGTTCCTTATTTAGTTGCGGTAGAGATTTAAGCGCACAATTGCTAATTAAAATCATTGTAAAAGACCGAAAAATTGCCATTCCGTTTTCCCGATAGACTTGCTTCTTGAGTCAATTTCCCGGTAAGACCTAACTCATTGGACAATCCTATAGCTCAATGTACTACTGAAGAAGTCCTCGTGGCTGTGGTGTTAGCATTGTTCCTTATTTAGTTGCGTAGAGATTTAAGCGCACAATTGCTAATTAAAATCATTGTAAAAGACCGAAAAATTGCCATTCCGTTTTGCCCGATAGACTTGCTTCTTGAGTCAATTTCCCGGTAAGACCTAACTCATTGGACAATCCTATAGCTCAATGTACTACTGAAGAAGTCCTCGTGGCTGTGGTGTTAGCATTGTTCCTTATTTAGTTGCGGGTAGAGATTTAAGCGCACAATTGCTAATTAAAATCATTGTAAAAGACCGAAAAAATTGCCATTCCGTTTTGCCCGATAGACTTGCTTCTTGAGTCAATTTCCCGGTAAGACCTAACTCATTGGACAATCCTATAGCTCAATGTACTACTGAAGAAGTCCTCGTGGCTGTGGTGTTAGCATTGTTCCTTATTTAGTTGCGGTAGAGATTTAAGCGCACAATTGCTAATTAAAATCATTGTAAAAGACCGAAAAATTGCCATTCCGTTTTGCCCGATAGACTTGCTTCTTGAGTCAATTTCCCGGTAAGACCTAACTCATTGGACAATCCTATAGCTCAATGTACTACTGAAGAAGTCCTCGTGGCTGTGGTGTTAGCATTGTTCCTTATTTAGTTGCGGTAGAGATTTAAGCGCACAATTGCTAATTAAAATCATTGTAAAAGACCGAAAAATTGCCATTCCGTTTTGCCCGATAGACTTGCTTCTTGTCAATTTCCCGGTAAGACCTAACTCATTGGACAATCCTATAGCTCAATGTACTACTGAAGAACCTCTTGTGTTTATTTAGTTAGAGATTTAAGCGCACAATTGCTAATTAAAATCATTGTAAAAGACCGAAAAAGCCATTCCGTTTTCCCGATAGACTTGCTTCTTGTCAATTCCCGGTAAGACCTAACTCATTGGACAATCCTATAGCTCAATGTACTACTGAAGAAGTCCTCGTGGCTGTGGTGTTAGCATTGTTCCTTATTTAGTTGCGGTAGAGATTTAAGCACAATTGCTAATTAAAATCATTGTAAAAGACCGAAAAAATTGCCATTCCGTTTTCCCGATAGACTTGCTTCTTGAGTCAATTTCCCGGTAAGACCTAACTCATTGGACAATCCTATAGCTCAATGTACTACTGAAGAAGTCCTCGTGGCTGTGGTGTTAGCATTGTTCCTTATTTAGTTGCGTAGAGATTTAAGCGCACAATTGCTAATTAAAATCATTGTAAAAGACCGAAAAAATTGCCATTCCGTTTTCCCGATAGACTTGCTTCTTGAGTCAATTTCCCGGTAAGACCTAACTCATTGGACAATCCTATAGCTCAATGTACTACTGAAGAAGTCCTCGTGGCTGTGGTGTTAGCATTGTTCCTTATTTAGTTGCGTAGAGATTTAAGCGCACAATTGCTAATTAAAATCATTGTAAAAGACCGAAAAATTGCCATTCCGTTTTCCCGATAGACTTGCTTCTTGAGTCAATTTCCCGGTAAGACCTAACTCATTGGACAATCCTATAGCTCAATGTACTACTGAAGAAGTCCTCGTGGCTGTGGTGTTAGCATTGTTCCTTATTTAGTTGCGGGTAGAGATTTAAGCGCACAATTGCTAATTAAAATCATTGTAAAAGACCGAAAAATTGCCATTCCGTTTTGCCCGATAGACTTGCTTCTTGAGTCAATTTCCCGGTAAGACCTAACTCATTGGACAATCCTATAGCTCAATGTACTACTGAAGAAGTCCTCGTGGCTGTGGTGTTAGCATTGTTCCTTATTTAGTTGCGGGTAGAGATTTAAGCGCACAATTGCTAATTAAAATCATTGTAAAAGACCGAAAAATTGCCATTCCGTTTTCCCGATAGACTTGCTTCTTGAGTCAATTTCCCGGTAAGACCTAACTCATTGGACAATCCTATAGCTCAATGTACTACTGAAGAAGTCCTCGTGGCTGTGGTGTTAGCATTGTTCCTTATTTAGTTGAGATTTAAGCGCACAATTGCTAATTAAAATCATTGTAAAAGACCGAAAAATTGCCATTCCGTTTTGCCCGATAGACTTGCTTCTTGAGTCAATTTCCCGGTAAGACCTAACTCATTGGACAATCCTATAGCTCAATGTACTACTGAAGAAGTCCTCGTGGCTGTGGTGTTAGCATTGTTCCTTATTTAGTTGCGGTAGAGATTTAAGCACAATTGCTAATTAAAATCATTGTAAAAGACCGAAAAATTGCCATTCCGTTTTGCCCGATAGACTTGCTTCTTGAGTCAATTTCCCGGTAAGACCTAACTCATTGGACAATCCTATAGCTCAATGTACTACTGAAGAAGTCCTCGTGGCTGTGGTGTTAGCATTGTTCCTTATTTAGTTGCGTAGAGATTTAAGCGCACAATTGCTAATTAAAATCATTGTAAAAGACCGAAAAATTGCCATTCCGTTTTCCCGATAGACTTGCTTCTTGAGTCAATTTCCCGGTAAGACCTAACTCATTGGACAATCCTATAGCTCAATGTACTACTGAAGAAGTCCTCGTGGCTGTGGTGTTAGCATTGTTCCTTATTTAGTTGCGTAGAGATTTAAGCGCACAATTGCTAATTAAAATCATTGTAAAAGACCGAAAAATTGCCATTCCGTTTTGCCCGATAGACTTGCTTCTTGAGTCAATTTCCCGGTAAGACCTAACTCATTGGACAATCCTATAGCTCAATGTACTACTGAAGAAGTCCTC
This sequence comes from Doryteuthis pealeii, assembly GCA_023376005.1. Taxonomy (NCBI): domain Eukaryota; kingdom Metazoa; phylum Mollusca; class Cephalopoda; order Myopsida; family Loliginidae; genus Doryteuthis; species Doryteuthis pealeii. The sequence continues at coordinate 4,426 of JALAJA010001994.1, read as the reverse complement.
GTGGCTGTGGTGTTAGCATTGTTCCTTATTTAGTTGCGTAGAGATTTAAGCGCACAATTGCTAATTAAAATCATTGTAAAAGACCGAAAAATTGCCATTCCGTTTTCCCGATAGACTTGCTTCTTGAGTCAATTTCCCGGTAAGACCTAACTCATTGGACAATCCTATAGCTCAATGTACTACTGAAGAAGTCCTCGTGGCTGTGGTGTTAGCATTGTTCCTTATTTAGTTGCGGTAGAGATTTAAGCGCACAATTGCTAATTAAAATCATTGTAAAAGACCGAAAAATTGCCATTCCGTTTTCCCGATAGACTTGCTTCTTGAGTCAATTTCCCGGTAAGACCTAACTCATTGGACAATCCTATAGCTCAATGTACTACTGAAGAACCTCGTGGCTGTGGTGTTAGCATTGTTCCTTATTTAGTTGCGTAGAGATTTAAGCGCACAATTGCTAATTAAAATCATTGTAAAAGACCGAAAAATTGCCATTCCGTTTTCCCGATAGACTTGCTTCTTGAGTCAATTTCCCGGTAAGACCTAACTCATTGGACAATCCTATAGCTCAATGTACTACTGAAGAAGTCCTCGTGGCTGTGGTGTTAGCATTGTTCCTTATTTAGTTGCGTAGAGATTTAAGCGCACAATTGCTAATTAAAATCATTGTAAAAGACCGAAAAAATTGCCATTCCGTTTTCCCGATAGACTTGCTTCTTGAGTCAATTTCCCGGTAAGACCTAACTCATTGGACAATCCTATAGCTCAATGTACTACTGAAGAAGTCCTCGTGGCTGTGGTGTTAGCATTGTTCCTTATTTAGTTGCGTAGAGATTTAAGCGCACAATTGCTAATTAAAATCATTGTAAAAGACCGAAAAATTGCCATTCCGTTTTCCCGATAGACTTGCTTCTTGAGTCAATTTCCCGGTAAGACCTAACTCATTGGACAATCCTATAGCTCAATGTACTACTGAAGAAGTCCTCGTGGCTGTGGTGTTAGCATTGTTCCTTATTTAGTTGCGGTAGAGATTTAAGCGCACAATTGCTAATTAAAATCATTGTAAAAGACCGAAAAATTGCCATTCCGTTTTCCCGATAGACTTGCTTCTTGAGTCAATTTCCCGGTAAGACCTAACTCATTGGGACAATCCTATAGCTCAATGTACTACTGAAGAAGTCCTCGTGGCTGTGGTGTTAGCATTGTTCCTTATTTAGTTGCGGTAGAGATTTAAGCGCACAATTGCTAATTAAAATCATTGTAAAAGACCGAAAAATTGCCATTCCGTTTTCCCGATAGACTTGCTTCTTGAGTCAATTTCCCGGTAAGACCTAACTCATTGGACAATCCTATAGCTCAATGTACTACTGAAGAACCTCGTGGCTGTGGTGTTAGCATTGTTCCTTATTTAGTTGCGGTAGAGATTTAAGCGCACAATTGCTAATTAAAATCATTGTAAAAGACCGAAAAATTGCCATTCCGTTTTCCCGATAGACTTGCTTCTTGAGTCAATTTCCCGGTAAGACCTAACTCATTGGACAATCCTATAGCTCAATGTACTACTGAAGAAGTCCTCGTGGCTGTGGTGTTAGCATTGTTCCTTATTTAGTTGCGTAGAGATTTAAGCGCACAATTGCTAATTAAAATCATTGTAAAAGACCGAAAAAATTGCCATTCCGTTTTCCCGATAGACTTGCTTCTTGTCAATTTCCCGGTAAGACCTAACTCATTGGACAATCCTATAGCTCAATGTACTACTGAAGAAGTCCTCGTGGCTGTGGTGTTAGCATTGTTCCTTATTTAGTTGCGGTAGAGATTTAAGCGCACAATTGCTAATTAAAATCATTGTAAAAGACCGAAAAATTGCCATTCCGTTTTCCCGATAGACTTGCTTCTTGAGTCAATTTCCCGGTAAGACCTAACTCATTGGACAATCCTATAGCTCAATGTACTACTGAAGAAGTCCTCGTGGCTGTGGTGTTAGCATTGTTCCTTATTTAGTTGCGGTAGAGATTTAAGCGCACAATTGCTAATTAAAATCATTAAAAGACCGAAAAATTGCCATTCCGTTTTCCCGATAGACTTGCTTCTTGAGTCAATTTCCCGGTAAGACCTAACTCATTGGACAATCCTATAGCTCAATGTACTACTGAAGAAGTCCTCGTGGCTGTGGTGTTAGCATTGTTCCTTATTTAGTTGTAGAGATTTAAGCGCACAATTGCTAATTAAAATCATTGTAAAAGACCGAAAAATTGCCATTCCGTTTTCCCGATAGACTTGCTTCTTGAGTCAATTTCCCGGTAAGACCTAACTCATTGGACAATCCTATAGCTCAATGTACTACTGAAGAAGTCCTCGTGGCTGTGGTGTTAGCATTGTTCCTTATTTAGTTGCGGTAGAGATTTAAGCGCACAATTGCTAATTAAAATCATTGTAAAAGACCGAAAAAATTGCCATTCCGTTTTCCCGATAGACTTGCTTCTTGAGTCAATTTCCCGGTAAGACCTAACTCATTGGACAATCCTATAGCTCAATGTACTACTGAAGAAGTCCTCGTGGCTGTGGTGTTAGCATTGTTCCTTATTTAGTTGCGGTAGAGATTTAAGCGCACAATTGCTAATTAAAATCATTGTAAAAGACCGAAAAATTGCCATTCCGTTTTCCCGATAGACTTGCTTCTTGAGTCAATTCCCGGTAAGACCTAACTCATTGGACAATCCTATAGCTCAATGTACTACTGAAGAAGTCCTCGTGGCTGTGGTGTTAGCATTGTTCCTTATTTAGTTGCGGTAGAGATTTAAGCGCACAATTGCTAATTAAAATCATTGTAAAAGACCGAAAAATTGCCATTCCGTTTTCCCGATAGACTTGCTTCTTGAGTCAATTTCCCGGTAAGACCTAACTCATTGGACAATCCTATAGCTCAATGTACTACTGAAGAAGTCCTCGTGGCTGTGGTGTTAGCATTGTTCCTTATTTAGTTGCGTAGAGATTTAAGCGCACAATTGCTAATTAAAATCATTGTAAAAGACCGAAAAATTGCCATTCCGTTTTCCCGATAGACTTGCTTCTTGAGTCAATTTCCCGGTAAGACCTAACTCATTGGACAATCCTATAGCTCAATGTACTACTGAAGAAGTCCTCGTGGCTGTGGTGTTAGCATTGTTCCTTATTTAGTTGCGGTAGAGATTTAAGCGCACAATTGCTAATTAAAATCATTGTAAAAGACCGAAAAATTGCCATTCCGTTTTGATAGACTTGCTTCTTGAGTCAATTTCCCGGTAAGACCTAACTCATTGGACAATCCTATAGCTCAATGTACTACTGAAGAAGTCCTCGTGGCTGTGGTGTTAGCATTGTTCCTTATTTAGTTGCGGTAGAGATTTAAGCGCACAATTGCTAATTAAAATCATTGTAAAAGACCGAAAAATTGCCATTCCGTTTTCCCGATAGACTTGCTTCTTGAGTCAATTTCCCGGTAAGACCTAACTCATTGGACAATCCTATAGCTCAATGTACTACTGAAGAAGTCCTCGTGGCTGTGGTGTTAGCATTGTTCCTTATTTAGTTGAGATTTAAGCGCACAATTGCTAATTAAAATCATTGTAAAAGACCGAAAAATTGCCATTCCGTTTTCCCGATAGACTTGCTTCTTGTCAATTTCCCGGTAAGACCTAACTCATTGGACAATCCTATAGCTCAATGTACTACTGAAGAAGTCCTCGTGGCTGTGGTGTTAGCATTGTTCCTTATTTAGTTGCGTAGAGATTTAAGCGCACAATTGCTAATTAAAATCATTGTAAAAGACCGAAAAATTGCCATTCCGTTTTCCCGATAGACTTGCTTCTTGAGTCAATTTCCCGGTAAGACCTAACTCATTGGACAATCCTATAGCTCAATGTACTACTGAAGAATCCTCGTGGCTGTGGTGTTAGCATTGTTCCTTATTTAGTTGCGGTAGAGATTTAAGCGCACAATTGCTAATTAAAATCATTGTAAAAGACCGAAAAAATTGCCATTCCGTTTTCCCGATAGACTTGCTTCTTGAGTCAATTTCCCGGTAAGACCTAACTCATTGGACAATCCTATAGCTCAATGTACTACTGAAGAAGTCCTCGTGGCTGTGGTGTTAGCATTGTTCCTTATTTAGTTGCGTAGAGATTTAAGCGCACAATTGCTAATTAAAATCATTGTAAAAGACCGAAAAATTGCCATTCCGTTTTCCCGATAGACTTGCTTCTTGAGTCAATTTCCCGGTAAGACCTAACTCATTGGACAATCCTATAGCTCAATGTACTACTGAAGAAGTCCTCGTGGCTGTGGTGTTAGCATTGTTCCTTATTTAGTTGCGTGGAGATTTAAGCGCACAATTGCTAATTAAAATCATTGTAAAAGACCGAAAAATTGCCATTCCGTTTTCACCGATCCTCTC
>JALAJA010001993.1:0-13555 GCA_023376005.1 Doryteuthis pealeii | reverse complement strand
AAATAGGAGAGAGATCGAAATTCGTGATTTTAAGGTACTATAAGGGCCTGTAAGTGTTCAGAATCTCTGTTAATCTTGAAATTGGGCGCATTCTTTAAGAAAAAGCACATAAAATCGATTCCGAAAATTTCAAGTAAAATTCGAAATTTTAAGTTCTACAAGGGGTGGTTAAAAGGCTCATATCTCAGCCAATTCTTAGAATAGAGCACTAATTCTTTCACCACTGAATTCTACAAGAAAAATCTATAAGAAAAACCTATAAAATCGAAGATTCCTCCAAATCAGTTATTTTCAGATTGCATAAGGTAGGGACCTGACGAAGAATCGAAAAAATCGACAGCTAAATTTTTAACGAAATTCGTGATTTTTAGGTACTATAAGGGCCTTGTAAGTGTTCAGATCTCTGTTAATCCTTGAAATTGGGCGCATTCTTTAAGAAAAAGCACATAAAATCGATTCCGAAAATTTCAAGTAAAATTCGAAATTTTTAAGTTCTACAAGGGGTGGTTAAAAGGCTCATATCTCAGCCAATTCTTAGAATAGAGCACTAATTCTTTCACCACTGAATTCTACAAAGAAAAATCTATAAGACAAACCTATAAAATCGAAGATTCCTCCAAATCAGTTATTTTCAGATTGCATAAGGTAGGGACCTGACGAAGAATCGAAAAAATCGACAGCTAAATTTTTAACGAAATTCGTGATTTTTAGGTACTATAAGGGCCTTGTAAGTGTTCAGATCTCTGTTAATCCTTGAAATTGGGCGCATTCTTTAAGAAAAAGCACATAAAATCGATTCCGAAAATTTCAAGTAAAATTCGAAATTTTTAAGTTCTACAAGGGGTGGTTAAAAGGCTCATATCTCAGCCAATTCTTAGAATAGAGCACTAATTCTTTCACCACTGAATTCTACAAAGAAAAATCTATAAGACAAACCTATAAAATCGAAGATTCCTCCAAATCAGTTATTTTCAGATTGCATAAGGTAGGGACCTGACGAAGAATCGAAAAAATCGACAGCTAAATTTTTAACGAAATTCGTGATTTTTAGGTACTATAAGGGCCTTGTAAGTGTTCAGATCTCTGTTAATCCTTGAAATTGGGCGCATTCTTTAAGAAAAAGCACATAAAATCGATTCCGAAAATTTCAAGTAAAATTCGAAATTTTTAAGTTCTACAAGGGGTGGTTAAAGGCTCATATCTCAGCCAATTCTTAGAATAGAGCACTAATTCTTTCACCACTGAATTCTACAAAGAAAAATCTATAAGACAAACCTATAAAATCGAAGATTCCTCCAAATCAGTTATTTTCAGATTGCATAAGGTAGGGACCTGACGAAGAATCGAAAAAATCGACAGCTAAATTTTTAACGAAATTCGTGATTTTTAGGTACTATAAGGGCCTTGTAAGTGTTCAGATCTCTGTTAATCCTTGAAATTGGGCGCATTCTTTAAGAAAAAGCACATAAAATCGATTCCGAAAATTTCAAGTAAAATTCGAAATTTTTAAGTTCTACAAGGGGTGGTTAAAAGGCTCATATCTCAGCCAATTCTTAGAATAGAGCACTAATTCTTTCACCACTGAATTCTACAAAGAAAAATCTAGAAGACAAACCTATAAAATCGAAGATTCCTCCAAATCAGTTATTTTCAGATTGCATAAGGTAGGGACCTGACGAAGAATCGAAAAAATCGACAGCTAAATTTTTAACGAAATTCGTGATTTTTAGGTACTATAAGGGCCTTGTAAGTGTTCAGATCTCTGTTAATCCTTGAAATTGGGCGCATTCTTTAAGAAAAAGCATAAAATCGATTCCGAAAATTTCAAGTAAAATTCGAAATTTTTAAGTTCTACAAGGGGTGGTTAAAAGGCTCATATCTCAGCCAATTCTTAGAATAGAGCACTAATTCTTTCACCACTGAATTCTACAAAGAAAATCTATAAGACAAACCTATAAAATCGAAGATTCCTCCAAATCAGTTATTTTCAGATTGCATAAGGTAGGGACCTGACGAAGAATCGAAAAAATCGACAGCTAAATTTTTAACGAAATTCGTGATTTTTAGGTACTATAAGGGCCTTGTAAGTGTTCAGATCTCTGTTAATCCTTGAAATTGGGCGCATTCTTTAAGAAAAAGCACATAAAATCGATTCCGAAAATTTCAAGTAAAATTCGAAATTTTTAAGTTCTACAAGGGGTGGTTAAAAGGCTCATATCTCAGCCAATTCTTAGAATAGAGCACTAATTCTTTCACCACTGAATTCTACAAAGAAAAATCTATAAGACAAACCTATAAAATCGAAGATTCCTCCAAATCAGTTATTTTCAGATTGCATAAGGTAGGGACCTGACGAAGAATCGAAAAAATCGACAGCTAAATTTTTAACGAAATTCGTGATTTTTAGGTACTATAAGGGCCTTGTAAGTGTTCAGATCTCTGTTAATCCTTGAAATTGGGCGCATTCTTTAAGAAAAAGCACATAAAATCGATTCCGAAAATTTCAAGTAAAATTCGAAATTTTTAAGTTCTACAAGGGGTGGTTAAAGGCTCATATCTCAGCCAATTCTTAGAATAGAGCACTAATTCTTTCACCACTGAATTCTACAAGAAAAATCTATAAGACAAACCTATAAAATCGAAGATTCCTCCAAATCAGTTATTTTCAGATTGCATAAGGTAGGGACCTGACGAAGAATCGAAAAAATCGACAGCTAAATTTTTAACGAAATTCGTGATTTTTAGGTACTATAAGGGCCTTGTAAGTGTTCAGATCTCTGTTAATCCTTGAAATTGGGCGCATTCTTTAAGAAAAAGCACATAAAATCGATTCCGAAAATTTCAAGTAAAATTCGAAATTTTTAAGTTCTACAAGGGGTGGTTAAAAGGCTCATATCTCAGCCAATTCTTAGAATAGAGCACTAATTCTTTCACCACTGAATTCTACAAAGAAAAATCTATAAGACAAACCTATAAAATCGAAGATTCCTCCAAATCAGTTATTTTCAGATTGCATAAGGTAGGGACCTGACGAAGAATCGAAAAAATCGACAGCTAAATTTTTAACGAAATTCGTGATTTTTAGGTACTATAAGGGCCTTGTAAGTGTTCAGATCTCTGTTAATCCTTGAAATTGGGCGCATTCTTTAAGAAAAAGCACATAAAATCGATTCCGAAAATTTCAAGTAAAATTCGAAATTTTTAAGTTCTACAAGGGGTGGTTAAAAGGCTCATATCTCAGCCAATTCTTAGAATAGAGCACTAATTCTTTCACCACTGAATTCTACAAAGAAAAATCTATAAGACAAACCTATAAAATCGAAGATTCCTCCAAATCAGTTATTTTCAGATTGCATAAGGTAGGGACCTGACGAAGAATCGAAAAAATCGACAGCTAAATTTTTAACGAAATTCGTGATTTTTAGGTACTATAAGGGCCTTGTAAGTGTTCAGATCTCTGTTAATCCTTGAAATTGGGCGCATTCTTTAAGAAAAAGCACATAAAATCGATTCCGAAAATTTCAAGTAAAATTCGAAATTTTTAAGTTCTACAAGGGGTGGTTAAAGGCTCATATCTCAGCCAATTCTTAGAATAGAGCACTAATTCTTTCACCACTGAATTCTACAAAGAAAAATCTATAAGACAAACCTATAAAATCGAAGATTCCTCCAAATCAGTTATTTTCAGATTGCATAAGGTAGGGACCTGACGAAGAATCGAAAAAATCGACAGCTAAATTTTTAACGAAATTCGTGATTTTTAGGTACTATAAGGGCCTTGTAAGTGTTCAGATCTCTGTTAATCCTTGAAATTGGGCGCATTCTTTAAGAAAAAGCACATAAAATCGATTCCGAAAATTTCAAGTAAAATTCGAAATTTTTAAGTTCTACAAGGGGTGGTTAAAGGCTCATATCTCAGCCAATTCTTAGAATAGAGCACTAATTCTTTCACCACTGAATTCTACAAAGAAAAATCTATAAGACAAACCTATAAAATCGAAGATTCCTCCAAATCAGTTATTTTCAGATTGCATAAGGTAGGGACCTGACGAAGAATCGAAAAAATCGACAGCTAAATTTTTAACGAAATTCGTGATTTTTAGGTACTATAAGGGCCTTGTAAGTGTTCAGATCTCTGTTAATCCTTGAAATTGGGCGCATTCTTTAAGAAAAAGCACATAAAATCGATTCCGAAAATTTCAAGTAAAATTCGAAATTTTTAAGTTCTACAAGGGGTGGTTAAAGGCTCATATCTCAGCCAATTCTTAGAATAGAGCACTAATTCTTTCACCACTGAATTCTACAAAGAAAAATCTATAAGACAAACCTATAAAATCGAAGATTCCTCCAAATCAGTTATTTTCAGATTGCATAAGGTAGGGACCTGACGAAGAATCGAAAAAATCGACAGCTAAATTTTTAACGAAATTCGTGATTTTTAGGTACTATAAGGGCCTTGTAAGTGTTCAGATCTCTGTTAATCCTTGAAATTGGGCGCATTCTTTAAGAAAAAGCACATAAAATCGATTCCGAAAATTTCAAGTAAAATTCGAAATTTTTAAGTTCTACAAGGGGTGGTTAAAAGGCTCATATCTCAGCCAATTCTTAGAATAGAGCACTAATTCTTTCACCACTGAATTCTACAAAGAAAAATCTATAAGACAAACCTATAAAATCGAAGATTCCTCCAAATCAGTTATTTTCAGATTGCATAAGGTAGGGACCTGACGAAGAATCGAAAAAATCGACAGCTAAATTTTTAACGAAATTCGTGATTTTTAGGTACTATAAGGGCCTTGTAAGTGTTCAGATCTCTGTTAATCCTTGAAATTGGGCGCATTCTTTAAGAAAAAGCACATAAAATCGATTCCGAAAATTTCAAGTAAAATTCGAAATTTTTAAGTTCTACAAGGGGTGGTTAAAGGCTCATATCTCAGCCAATTCTTAGAATAGAGCACTAATTCTTTCACCACTGAATTCTACAAAGAAAAATCTATAAGACAAACCTATAAAATCGAAGATTCCTCCAAATCAGTTATTTTCAGATTGCATAAGGTAGGGACCTGACGAAGAATCGAAAAAATCGACAGCTAAATTTTTAACGAAATTCGTGATTTTTAGGTACTATAAGGGCCTTGTAAGTGTTCAGATCTCTGTTAATCCTTGAAATTGGGCGCATTCTTTAAGAAAAAGCACATAAAATCGATTCCGAAAATTTCAAGTAAAATTCGAAATTTTTAAGTTCTACAAGGGGTGGTTAAAAGGCTCATATCTCAGCCAATTCTTAGAATAGAGCACTAATTCTTTCACCACTGAATTCTACAAAGAAAAATCTATAAGACAAACCTATAAAATCGAAGATTCCTCCAAATCAGTTATTTTCAGATTGCATAAGGTAGGGACCTGACGAAGAATCGAAAAAATCGACAGCTAAATTTTTAACGAAATTCGTGATTTTTAGGTACTATAAGGGCCTTGTAAGTGTTCAGATCTCTGTTAATCCTTGAAATTGGGCGCATTCTTTAAGAAAAAGCACATAAAATCGATTCCGAAAATTTCAAGTAAAATTCGAAATTTTTAAGTTCTACAAGGGGTGGTTAAAAGGCTCATATCTCAGCCAATTCTTAGAATAGAGCACTAATTCTTTCACCACTGAATTCTACAAAGAAAAATCTATAAGACAAACCTATAAAATCGAAGATTCCTCCAAATCAGTTATTTTCAGATTGCATAAGGTAGGGACCTGACGAAGAATCGAAAAAATCGACAGCTAAATTTTTAACGAAATTCGTGATTTTTAGGTACTATAAGGGCCTTGTAAGTGTTCAGATCTCTGTTAATCCTTGAAATTGGGCGCATTCTTTAAGAAAAAGCATAAAATCGATTCCGAAAATTTCAAGTAAAATTCGAAATTTTTAAGTTCTACAAGGGGTGGTTAAAGGCTCATATCTCAGCCAATTCTTAGAATAGAGCACTAATTCTTTCACCACTGAATTCTACAAAGAAAAATCTATAAGACAAACCTATAAAATCGAAGATTCCTCCAAATCAGTTATTTTCAGATTGCATAAGGTAGGGACCTGACGAAGAATCGAAAAAATCGACAGCTAAATTTTTAACGAAATTCGTGATTTTTAGGTACTATAAGGGCCTTGTAAGTGTTCAGATCTCTGTTAATCCTTGAAATTGGGCGCATTCTTTAAGAAAAAGCACATAAAATCGATTCCGAAAATTTCAAGTAAAATTCGAAATTTTTAAGTTCTACAAGGGGTGGTTAAAAGGCTCATATCTCAGCCAATTCTTAGAATAGAGCACTAATTCTTTCACCACTGAATTCTACAAGAAAAATCTATAAGAAAAACCTATAAAATCGAAGATTCCTCCAAATCAGTTATTTTCAGATTGCATAAGGTAGGGACCTGACGAAGAATCGAAAAAATCGACAGCTAAATTTTTAACGAAATTCGTGATTTTTAGGTACTATAAGGGCCTTGTAAGTGTTCAGATCTCTGTTAATCCTTGAAATTGGGCGCATTCTTTAAGAAAAAGCACATAAAATCGATTCCGAAAATTTCAAGTAAAATTCGAAATTTTTAAGTTCTACAAGGGGTGGTTAAAAGGCTCATATCTCAGCCAATTCTTAGAATAGAGCACTAATTCTTTCACCACTGAATTCTACAAAGAAAAATCTATAAGACAAACCTATAAAATCGAAGATTCCTCCAAATCAGTTATTTTCAGATTGCATAAGGTAGGGACCTGACGAAGAATCGAAAAAATCGACAGCTAAATTTTTAACGAAATTCGTGATTTTTAGGTACTATAAGGGCCTTGTAAGTGTTCAGATCTCTGTTAATCCTTGAAATTGGGCGCATTCTTTAAGAAAAAGCACATAAAATCGATTCCGAAAATTTCAAGTAAAATTCGAAATTTTTAAGTTCTACAAGGGGTGGTTAAAAGGCTCATATCTCAGCCAATTCTTAGAATAGAGCACTAATTCTTTCACCACTGAATTCTACAAGAAAAATCTATAAGACAAACCTATAAAATCGAAGATTCCTCCAAATCAGTTATTTTCAGATTGCATAAGGTAGGGACCTGACGAAGAATCGAAAAAATCGACAGCTAAATTTTTAACGAAATTCGTGATTTTTAGGTACTATAAGGGCCTTGTAAGTGTTCAGATCTCTGTTAATCCTTGAAATTGGGCGCATTCTTTAAGAAAAAGCACATAAAATCGATTCCGAAAATTTCAAGTAAAATTCGAAATTTTTAAGTTCTACAAGGGGTGGTTAAAAGGCTCATATCTCAGCCAATTCTTAGAATAGAGCACTAATTCTTTCACCACTGAATTCTACAAAGAAAAATCTATAAGACAAACCTATAAAATCGAAGATTCCTCCAAATCAGTTATTTTCAGATTGCATAAGGTAGGGACCTGACGAAGAATCGAAAAAATCGACAGCTAAATTTTTAACGAAATTCGTGATTTTTAGGTACTATAAGGGCCTTGTAAGTGTTCAGATCTCTGTTAATCCTTGAAATTGGGCGCATTCTTTAAGAAAAAGCACATAAAATCGATTCCGAAAATTTCAAGTAAAATTCGAAATTTTTAAGTTCTACAAGGGGTGGTTAAAAGGCTCATATCTCAGCCAATTCTTAGAATAGAGCACTAATTCTTTCACCACTGAATTCTACAAAGAAAAATCTATAAGACAAACCTATAAAATCGAAGATTCCTCCAAATCAGTTATTTTCAGATTGCATAAGGTAGGGACCTGACGAAGAATCGAAAAAATCGACAGCTAAATTTTTAACGAAATTCGTGATTTTTAGGTACTATAAGGGCCTTGTAAGTGTTCAGATCTCTGTTAATCCTTGAAATTGGGCGCATTCTTTAAGAAAAAGCACATAAAATCGATTCCGAAAATTTCAAGTAAAATTCGAAATTTTTAAGTTCTACAAGGGGTGGTTAAAAGGCTCATATCTCAGCCAATTCTTAGAATAGAGCACTAATTCTTTCACCACTGAATTCTACGAAAAAATCTATAAGACAAACCTATAAAATCGAAGATTCCTCCAAATCAGTTATTTTCAGATTGCATAAGGTAGGGACCTGACGAAGAATCGAAAAAATCGACAGCTAAATTTTTAACGAAATTCGTGATTTTTAGGTACTATAAGGGCCTTGTAAGTGTTCAGATCTCTGTTAATCCTTGAAATTGGGCGCATTCTTTAAGAAAAAGCACATAAAATCGACTCCGAAAATTTCAAGTAAAATTCGAAATTTTTAAGTTCTACAAGGGGTGGTTAAAAGGCTCATATCTCAGCCAATTCTTAGAATAGAGCACTAATTCTTTCACCACTGAATTCTACAAAGAAAAATCTATAAGACAAACCTATAAAATCGAAGATTCCTCCAAATCAGTTATTTTCAGATTGCATAAGGTAGGGACCTGACGAAGAATCGAAAAAATCGACAGCTAAATTTTTAACGAAATTCGTGATTTTTAGGTACTATAAGGGCCTTGTAAGTGTTCAGATCTCTGTTAATCCTTGAAATTGGGCGCATTCTTTAAGAAAAAGCACATAAAATCGATTCCGAAAATTTCAAGTAAAATTCGAAATTTTTAAGTTCTACAAGGGGTGGTTAAAAGGCTCATATCTCAGCCAATTCTTAGAATAGAGCACTAATTCTTTCACCACTGAATTCTACAAGAAAAATCTATAAGAAAAACCTATAAAATCGAAGATTCCTCCAAATCAGTTATTTTCAGATTGCATAAGGTAGGGACCTGACGAAGAATCGAAAAAATCGACAGCTAAATTTTTAACGAAATTCGTGATTTTTAGGTACTATAAGGGCCTTGTAAGTGTTCAGATCTCTGTTAATCCTTGAAATTGGGCGCATTCTTTAAGAAAAAGCACATAAATCGACTCCGAAAATTTCAAGTAAAATTCGAAATTTTTAAGTTCTACAAGGGGTGGTTAAAAGGCTCATATCTCAGCCAATTCTTAGAATAGAGCACTAATTCTTTCACCACTGAATTCTACAAAGAAAAATCTATAAGACAAACCTATAAAATCGAAGATTCCTCCAAATCAGTTATTTTCAGATTGCATAAGGTAGGGACCTGACGAAGAATCGAAAAAATCGACAGCTAAATTTTTAACGAAATTCGTGATTTTTAGGTACTATAAGGGCCTTGTAAGTGTTCAGATCTCTGTTAATCCTTGAAATTGGGCGCATTCTTTAAGAAAAAGCACATAAAATCGATTCCGAAAATTTCAAGTAAAATTCGAAATTTTTAAGTTCTACAAGGGGTGGTTAAAAGGCTCATATCTCAGCCAATTCTTAGAATAGAGCACTAATTCTTTCACCACTGAATTCTACAAAGAAAAATCTATAAGACAAACCTATAAAATCGAAGATTCCTCCAAATCAGTTATTTTCAGATTGCATAAGGTAGGGACCTGACGAAGAATCGAAAAAATCGACAGCTAAATTTTTAACGAAATTCGTGATTTTTAGGTACTATAAGGGCCTTGTAAGTGTTCAGATCTCTGTTAATCCTTGAAATTGGGCGCATTCTTTAAGAAAAAGCACATAAAATCGACTCCGAAAATTTCAAGTAAAATTCGAAATTTTTAAGTTCTACAAGGGGTGGTTAAAAGGCTCATATCTCAGCCAATTCTTAGAATAGAGCACTAATTCTTTCACCACTGAATTCTACAAGAAAAATCTATAAGAAAAAACCTATAAAATCGAAGATTCCTCCAAATCAGTTATTTTCAGATTGCATAAGGTAGGGACCTGACGAAGAATCGAAAAAATCGACAGCTAAATTTTTAACGAAATTCGTGATTTTTAGGTACTATAAGGGCCTTGTAAGTGTTCAGATCTCTGTTAATCCTTGAAATTGGGCGCATTCTTTAAGAAAAAGCACATAAAATCGACTCCGAAAATTTCAAGTAAAATTCGAAATTTTTAAGTTCTACAAGGGGTGGTTAAAAGGCTCATATCTCAGCCAATTCTTAGAATAGAGCACTAATTCTTTCACCACTGAATTCTACAAGAAAAATCTATAAGAAAAACCTATAAAATCGAAGATTCCTCCAAATCAGTTATTTTCAGATTGCATAAGGTAGGGACCTGACGAAGAATCGAAAAAATCGACAGCTAAATTTTTAACGAAATTCGTGATTTTTAGGTACTATAAGGGCCTTGTAAGTGTTCAGATCTCTGTTAATCCTTGAAATTGGGCGCATTCTTTAAGAAAAAGCACATAAAATCGACTCCGAAAATTTCAAGTAAAATTCGAAATTTTTAAGTTCTACAAGGGGTGGTTAAAAGGCTCATATCTCAGCCAATTCTTAGAATAGAGCACTAATTCTTTCACCACTGAATTCTACGAAGAAAAATCTAGAAGACAAACCTATAAAATCGAAGATTCCTCCAAATCAGTTATTTTCAGATTGCATAAGGTAGGGACCTGACGAAGAATCGAAAAAATCGACAGCTAAATTTTTAACGAAATTCGTGATTTTTAGGTACTATAAGGGCCTTGTAAGTGTTCAGATCTCTGTTAATCCTTGAAATTGGGCGCATTCTTTAAGAAAAAGCACATAAAATCGACTCCGAAAATTTCAAGTAAAATTCGAAATTTTTAAGTTCTACAAGGGGTGGTTAAAAGGCTCATATCTCAGCCAATTCTTAGAATAGAGCACTAATTCTTTCACCACTGAATTCTACGAAGAAAATCTATAAGAAAACCTATAAAATCGAAGATTCCTCCAAATCAGTTATTTTCAGATTGCATAAGGTAGGGACCTGACGAAGAATCGAAAAAATCGACAGCTAAATTTTTAACGAAATTCGTGATTTTTAGGTACTATAAGGGCCTTGTAAGTGTTCAGATCTCTGTTAATCCTTGAAATTGGGCGCATTCTTTAAGAAAAAGCACATAAAATCGACTCCGAAAATTTCAAGTAAAATTCGAAATTTTTAAGTTCTACAAGGGGTGGTTAAAAGGCTCATATCTCAGCCAATTCTTAGAATAGAGCACTAATTCTTTCACCACTGAATTCTACGAAGAAAAATCTATAAGAAAAACCTATAAAATCGAAGATTCCTCCAAATCAGTTATTTTCAGATTGCATAAGGTAGGGACCTGACGAAGAATCGAAAAAATCGACAGCTAAATTTTTAACGAAATTCGTGATTTTTAGGTACTATAAGGGCCTTGTAAGTGTTCAGATCTCTGTTAATCCTTGAAATTGGGCGCATTCTTTAAGAAAAAGCACATAAAATCGACTCCGAAAATTTCAAGTAAAATTCGAAATTTTTAAGTTCTACAAGGGGTGGTTAAAAGGCTCATATCTCAGCCAATTCTTAGAATAGAGCACTAATTCTTTCACCACTGAATTCTACAAAGAAAAATCTATAAGACAAACCTATAAAATCGAAGATTCCTCCAAATCAGTTATTTTCAGATTGCATAAGGTAGGGACCTGACGAAGAATCGAAAAAATCGACAGCTAAATTTTTAACGAAATTCGTGATTTTTAGGTACTATAAGGGCCTTGTAAGTGTTCAGATCTCTGTTAATCCTTGAAATTGGGCGCATTCTTTAAGAAAAAGCACATAAAATCGACTCCGAAAATTTCAAGTAAAATTCGAAATTTTTAAGTTCTACAAGGGGTGGTTAAAAGGCTCATATCTCAGCCAATTCTTAGAATAGAGCACTAATTCTTTCACCACTGAATTCTACAAGAAAAATCTATAAGACAAACCTATAAAATCGAAGATTCCTCCAAATCAGTTATTTTCAGATTGCATAAGGTAGGGACCTGACGAAGAATCGAAAAAATCGACAGCTAAATTTTTAACGAAATTCGTGATTTTTAGGTACTATAAGGGCCTTGTAAGTGTTCAGATCTCTGTTAATCCTTGAAATTGGGCGCATTCTTTAAGAAAAAGCACATAAAATCGACTCCGAAAATTTCAAGTAAAATTCGAAATTTTTAAGTTCTACAAGGGGTGGTTAAAAGGCTCATATCTCAGCCAATTCTTAGAATAGAGCACTAATTCTTTCACCACTGAATTCTACAAAGAAAAATCTATAAGACAAACCTATAAAATCGAAGATTCCTCCAAATCAGTTATTTTCAGATTGCATAAGGTAGGGACCTGACGAAGAATCGAAAAAATCGACAGCTAAATTTTTAACGAAATTCGTGATTTTTAGGTACTATAAGGGCCTTGTAAGTGTTCAGATCTCTGTTAATCCTTGAAATTGGGCGCATTCTTTAAGAAAAAGCACATAAAATCGACTCCGAAAATTTCAAGTAAAATTCGAAATTTTTAAGTTCTACAAGGGGTGGTTAAAAGGCTCATATCTCAGCCAATTCTTAGAATAGAGCACTAATTCTTTCACCACTGAATTCTACGAAGAAAAATCTAGAAAAACCTATAAAATCGAAGATTCCTCCAAATCAGTTATTTTCAGATTGCATAAGGTAGGGACCTGACGAAGAATCGAAAAAATCGACAGCTAAATTTTTAACGAAATTCGTGATTTTTAGGTACTATAAGGGCCTTGTAAGTGTTCAGATCTCTGTTAATCCTTGAAATTGGGCGCATTCTTTAAGAAAAAGCACATAAAATCGATTCCGAAAATTTCAAGTAAAATTCGAAATTTTTAAGTTCTACAAGGGGTGGTTAAAAGGCTCATATCTCAGCCAATTCTTAGAATAGAGCACTAATTCTTTCACCACTGAATTCTACGAAGAAAAATCTATAAGAAAACCTATAAATCGAAGATTCCTCCAAATCAGTTATTTTCAGATTGCATAAGGTAGGGACCTGACGAAGAATCGAAAAAATCGACAGCTAAATTTTTAACGAAATTCGTGATTTTTAGGTACTATAAGGGCCTTGTAAGTGTTCAGATCTCTGTTAATCCTTGAAATTGGGCGCATTCTTTAAAAAAAACATAAAATCGATTCCGAAAATTTCAAGTAAAATTCGAAATTTTTAAGTTCTACAAGGGTGGTTAAAAGGCTCATATCTCAGCCAATTCTTAGAATAGAGCACTAATTCTTTCACCACTGAATTCTACGAAGAAAAATCTATAAGAAAACCTATAAAATCGAAGATTCCTCCAAATCAGTTATTTTCAGATTGCATAAGGTAGGGACCTGACGAAGAATCGAAAAAATCGACAGCTAAATTTTTAACGAAATTCGTGATTTTTAGGTACTATAAGGGCCTTGTAAGTGTTCAGATCTCTGTTAATCCTTGAAATTGGGCGCATTCTTTAAGAAAAAGCATAAAATCGACTCCGAAAATTTCAAGTAAAATTCGAAATTTTTAAGTTCTACAAGGGTGGTTAAAAGGCTCATATCTCAGCCAATTCTTAGAATAGAGCACTAATTCTTTCACACTGAATTCTACGAAGAAAAATCTTAAGACAAAACCTATAAAATCGAAGATTCCTCAAATCAGTTATTTTCAGATTGCATAAGGTAGGGCTGACGAAGATCGAAAATGACA
>JALAJA010001992.1:0-13573 GCA_023376005.1 Doryteuthis pealeii | reverse complement strand
TTAGAGAGATCCGACACTTCTTTCGACCCTGGGAAGCCAGTGTTCACGGAATGAGTGGTAGCGTAGGGTCGACGGGCAAAGTGAGACACTCTATATCTTTCACTGGATGACTCTAGGGTTATGAATTCCAAATGTCACATTGGGACAAGTACTGATTGGGTTCCGACCCTTCCGAGGAAGCCACTGTCCATGTGGTAGCGTAGGGTTATCATTGCGGCAAGTGAGACAGCCATAAACTTGGGTTTTTCTTAGGTTTATGACTCAATTTCAAACGTCTTATCATGGGAACCAAAGTCCAACTGATGGACCGACCCTCTCCGACTGGGAAGCCAGTGTCACGGAATAGCGGTAGCGTAGGGTGGGGGGCAAAGTGAGACACCTCTATATCTTTGCACTGGATGACTCTAGGTTATGAAACCAATGTCAAACGTCATCATGGACCAAAGGCCGACTGATTGGGTGCCGACCCTCTCCGACTGGGAAGCCAGTGTCACGGAATAGCGGTAGCGTAGGGTGGGGGCAAAGTGAGACACCTCTATATCTTTGCACTGGATGACTCTAGGTTATGAAACCAATGTCAAACATCATGGACCAAAGGCCAACTGATTGGGTGCCGACCCTCTCCGACTGGGAAGCCAGTGTCACGGAATAGCGGTAGCGTAGGGTCGGGGGGCAAAGTGAGACACCTCTATATCTTTGCACTGGATGACTCTAGGGTTATGAAACCAATGTCAAACGTCATCATGGACCAAAGGCCAACTGATTGGGTGCCGACCCTCTCCGACTGGGAAGCCAGTGTCACGGAATAGCGGTAGCGTAGGGTCGGGGGGCAAAGTGAGACACCTCTATATCTTTGCACTGGATGACTCTAGGGTTATGAAACCAATGTCAAATCATCATGGACCAAAGGCCAACTGATTGGGTGCCGACCCTCTCCGACTGGGAAGCCAGTGTCACGGAATAGCGGTAGCGTAGGGTCGGGGGGCAAAGTGAGACACCTCTATATCTTTGCACTGGATGACTCTAGGGTTATGAAACCAATGTCAAATCATCATGGACCAAAGGCCAACTGATTGGGTGCCGACCCTCTCCGACTGGGAAGCCAGTGTCACGGAATAGCGGTAGCGTAGGGTCGGGGGGCAAAGTGAGACACCTCTATATCTTTGCACTGGATGACTCTAGGTTATGAAACCAATGTCAAACGTCATCATGGACCAAAGGCCAACTGATTGGGTGCCGACCCTCTCCGACTGGGAAGCCAGTGTCACGGAATAGCGGTAGCGTAGGGTCGGGGGGCAAAGTGAGACACCTCTATATCTTTGCACTGGATGACTCTAGGTTATGAAACCAATGTCAAACATCATGGACCAAAGGCCACTGATTGGGTGCCGACCCTCTCCGACTGGGAAGCCAGTGTCACGGAATAGCGGTAGCGTAGGGTCGGGGGCAAAGTGAGACACCTCTATATCTTTGCACTGGATGACTCTAGGGTTATGAAACCAATGTCAAACGTCATCATGGACCAAAGGCCAACTGATTGGGTGCCGACCCTCTCCGACTGGGAAGCCAGTGTCACGGAATAGCGGTAGCGTAGGGTGGGGCAAAGTGAGACACCTCTATATCTTTGCACTGGATGACTCTAGGGTTATGAAACCAATGTCAAACGTCATCATGGACCAAAGGCCACTGATTGGGTGCCGACCCTCTCCGACTGGGAAGCCAGTGTCACGGAATAGCGGTAGCGTAGGGTCGGGGGCAAAGTGAGACACCTCTATATCTTTGCACTGGATGACTCTAGGGTTATGAAACCAATGTCAAACGTCATCATGGACCAAAGGCCAACTGATTGGGTGCCGACCCTCTCCGACTGGGAAGCCAGTGTCACGGAATAGCGGTAGCGTAGGGTCGGGGGCAAAGTGAGACACCTCTATATCTTTGCACTGGATGACTCTAGGTTATGAAACCAATGTCAAACGTCATCATGGACCAAAGGCCAACTGATTGGGTGCCGACCCTCTCCGACTGGGAAGCCAGTGTCACGGAATAGCGGTAGCGTAGGGTCGGGGGGCAAAGTGAGACACCTCTATATCTTTGCACTGGATGACTCTAGGGTTATGAAACCAATGTCAAACGTCATCATGGACCAAAGGCCAACTGATTGGGTGCCGACCCTCTCCGACTGGGAAGCCAGTGTCACGGAATAGCGGTAGCGTAGGGTCGGGGGCAAAGTGAGACACCTCTATATCTTTGCACTGGATGACTCTAGGTTATGAAACCAATGTCAAACGTCATCATGGACCAAAGGCCAACTGATTGGGTGCCGACCCTCTCCGACTGGGAAGCCAGTGTCACGGAATAGCGGTAGCGTAGGGTCGGGGGGCAAAGTGAGACACCTCTATATCTTTGCACTGGATGACTCTAGGTTATGAAACCAATGTCAAACGTCATCATGGACCAAAGGCCAACTGATTGGGTGCCGACCCTCTCCGACTGGGAAGCCAGTGTCACGGAATAGCGGTAGCGTAGGGTCGGGGGCAAAGTGAGACACCTCTATATCTTTGCACTGGATGACTCTAGGGTTATGAAACCAATGTCAAACGTCATCATGGACCAAAGGCCAACTGATTGGGTGCCGACCCTCTCCGACTGGGAAGCCAGTGTCACGGAATAGCGGTAGCGTAGGGTCGGGGGCAAAGTGAGACACCTCTATACTGGATGACTCTAGGTTATGAAACCAATGTCAAACATCATGGACCAAAGGCCAACTGATTGGGTGCCGACCCTCTCCGACTGGGAAGCCAGTGTTAGCGTAGGGTCGGGGGGCAAAGTGAGACACCTCTATAACTGGATGACTCTAGGGTTATGAAACCAATGTCAAACGTCATCATGGACCAAAGGCCACTGATTGGGTGCCGACCCTCTCCGACTGGGAAGCCAGTGTCACGGAATAGCGGTAGCGTAGGGTGGGGCAAAGTGAGACACCTCTATATCTTTGCACTGGATGACTCTAGGGTTATGAAACCAATGTCAAACATCATGGACCAAAGGCCAACTGATTGGGTGCCGACCCTCTCCGACTGGGAAGCCAGTGTCACGGAATAGCGGTAGCGTAGGGTCGGGGGGCAAAGTGAGACACCTCTATATCTTTGCACTGGATGACTCTAGGTTATGAAACCAATGTCAAACGTCATCATGGACCAAAGGCCAACTGATTGGGTGCCGACCCTCTCCGACTGGGAAGCCAGTGTCACGGAATAGCGGTAGCGTAGGGTCGGGGGGCAAAGTGAGACACCTCTATATCTTTGCACTGGATGACTCTAGGGTTATGAAACCAATGTCAAACGTCATCATGGACCAAAGGCCAACTGATTGGGTGCCGACCCTCTCCGACTGGGAAGCCAGTGTCACGGAATAGCGGTAGCGTAGGGTGGGGCAAAGTGAGACACCTCTATATCTTTGCACTGGATGACTCTAGGGTTATGAAACCAATGTCAAACGTCATCATGGACCAAAGGCCAACTGATTGGGTGCCGACCCTCTCCGACTGGGAAGCCAGTGTCACGGAATAGCGGTAGCGTAGGGTGGGGCAAAGTGAGACACCTCTATATCTTTGCACTGGATGACTCTAGGGTTATGAAACCAATGTCAAACCATCATGGACCAAAGGCCAACTGATTGGGTGCCGACCCTCTCCGACTGGGAAGCCAGTGTCACGGAATAGCGGTAGCGTAGGGTCGTGGGGCAAAGTGAGACACCTCTATATCTTTGCACTGGATGACTCTAGGGTTATGAAACCAATGTCAAACGTCATCATGGACCAAAAACTGATTGGGTGCCGACCCTCTCCGACTGGGAAGCCAGTGTCACGGAATAGCGGTAGCGTAGGGTCGGGGGCAAAGTGAGACACCTCTATATCTTTGCACTGGATGACTCTAGGGTTATGAAACCAATGTCAAACGTCATCATGGACCAAAGGCCGACTGATTGGGTGCCGACCCTCTCCGACTGGGAAGCCAGTGTCACGGAATAGCGGTAGCGTAGGGTCGTGGGGCAAAGTGAGACACCTCTATATCTTTGCACTGGATGACTCTAGGGTTATGAAACCAATGTCAAACGTCATCATGGACCAAAGGCCAACTGATTGGGTGCCGACCCTCTCCGACTGGGAAGCCAGTGTCACGGAATAGCGGTAGCGTAGGGTCGGGGGCAAAGTGAGACACCTCTATATCTTTGCACTGGATGACTCTAGGGTTATGAAACCAATGTCAAACGTCATCATGGACCAAAGGCCAACTGATTGGGTGCCGACCCTCTCCGACTGGGAAGCCAGTGTCACGGAATAGCGGTAGCGTAGGGTCGGGGGCAAAGTGAGACACCTCTATATCTTTGCACTGGATGACTCTAGGGTTATGAAACCAATGTCAAACGTCATCATGGACCAAAGGCCAACTGATTGGGTGCCGACCCTCTCCGACTGGGAAGCCAGTGTCACGGAATAGCGGTAGCGTAGGGTCGTGGGGCAAAGTGAGACACCTCTATATCTTTGCACTGGATGACTCTAGGTTATGAAACCAATGTCAAATCATCATGGACCAAAGGCCAACTGATTGGGTGCCGACCCTCTCCGACTGGGAAGCCAGTGTCACGGAATAGCGGTAGCGTAGGGTCGGGGGCAAAGTGAGACACCTCTATATCTTTGCACTGGATGACTCTAGGTTATGAAACCAATGTCAAACGTCATCATGGACCAAAGGCCAACTGATTGGGTGCCGACCCTCTCCGACTGGGAAGCCAGTGTCACGGAATAGCGGTAGCGTAGGGTCGGGGGGCAAAGTGAGACACCTCTATATCTTTGCACTGGATGACTCTAGGTTATGAAACCAATGTCAAACCATCATGGACCAAAGGCCAACTGATTGGGTGCCGACCCTCTCCGACTGGGAAGCCAGTGTCACGGAATAGCGGTAGCGTAGGGTTGGGGCAAAGTGAGACACCTCTATATCTTTGCACTGGATGACTCTAGGTTATGAAACCAATGTCAAACGTCATCATGGACCAAAGGCCAACTGATTGCCGACCCTCTCCGACTGGGAAGCCAGTGTCACGGAATAGCGGTAGCGTAGGGTCGGGGGCAAAGTGAGACACCTCTATATCTTTGCACTGGATGACTCTAGGTTATGAAACCAATGTCAAACGTCATCATGGACCAAAGGCCAACTGATTGGGTGCCGACCCTCTCCGACTGGGAAGCCAGTGTCACGGAATAGCGGTAGCGTAGGGTCGGGGGCAAAGTGAGACACCTCTATATCTTTGCACTGGATGACTCTAGGTTATGAAACCAATGTCAAACGTCATCATGGACCAAAGGCCAACTGATTGGGTGCCGACCCTCTCCGACTGGGAAGCCAGTGTCACGGAATAGCGGTAGCGTAGGGTCGGGGGGCAAAGTGAGACACCTCTATATCTTTGCACTGGATGACTCTAGGTTATGAAACCAATGTCAAACGTCATCATGGACCAAAGGCCAACTGATTGGGTGCCGACCCTCTCCGACTGGGAAGCCAGTGTCACGGAATAGCGGTAGCGTAGGGTCGGGGGCAAAGTGAGACACCTCTATATCTTTGCACTGGATGACTCTAGGTTATGAAACCAATGTCAAACGTCATCATGGACCAAAGGCCAACTGATTGGGTGCCGACCCTCTCCGACTGGGAAGCCAGTGTCACGGAATAGCGGTAGCGTAGGGTCGGGGGGCAAAGTGAGACACCTCTATATCTTTGCACTGGATGACTCTAGGGTTATGAAACCAATGTCAAACCATCATGGACCAAAGGCCAACTGATTGGGTGCCGACCCTCTCCGACTGGGAAGCCAGTGTCACGGAATAGCGGTAGCGTAGGGTCGGGGGCAAAGTGAGACACCTCTATATCTTTGCACTGGATGACTCTAGGGTTATGAAACCAATGTCAAACCATCATGGACCAAAGGCCAACTGATTGGGTGCCGACCCTCTCCGACTGGGAAGCCAGTGTCACGGAATAGCGGTAGCGTAGGGTCGGGGGGCAAAGTGAGACACCTCTATATCTTTGCACTGGATGACTCTAGGGTTATGAAACCAATGTCAAACGTCATCATGGACCAAAGGCCACTGATTGGGTGCCGACCCTCTCCGACTGGGAAGCCAGTGTCACGGAATAGCGGTAGCGTAGGGTCGGGGGGCAAAGTGAGACACCTCTATATCTTTGCACTGGATGACTCTAGGTTATGAAACCAATGTCAAACGTCATCATGGACCAAAGGCCAACTGATTGGGTGCCGACCCTCTCCGACTGGGAAGCCAGTGTCACGGAATAGCGGTAGCGTAGGGTGGGGCAAAGTGAGACACCTCTATATCTTTGCACTGGATGACTCTAGGGTTATGAAACCAATGTCAAACATCATGGACCAAAGGCCAACTGATTGGGTGCCGACCCTCTCCGACTGGGAAGCCAGTGTCACGGAATAGCGGTAGCGTAGGGTGGGGCAAAGTGAGACACCTCTATATCTTTGCACTGGATGACTCTAGGTTATGAAACCAATGTCAAACCATCATGGACCAAAGGCCAACTGATTGGGTGCCGACCCTCTCCGACTGGGAAGCCAGTGTCACGGAATAGCGGTAGCGTAGGGTGGGGCAAAGTGAGACACCTCTATATCTTTGCACTGGATGACTCTAGGGTTATGAAACCAATGTCAAACGTCATCATGGACCAAAGGACTGATTGGGTGCCGACCCTCTCCGACTGGGAAGCCAGTGTCACGGAATAGCGGTAGCGTAGGGTCGGGGGGCAAAGTGAGACACCTCTATATCTTTGCACTGGATGACTCTAGGGTTATGAAACCAATGTCAAACGTCATCATGGACCAAAGGCCACTGATTGGGTGCCGACCCTCTCCGACTGGGAAGCCAGTGTCACGGAATAGCGGTAGCGTAGGGTCGGGGGCAAAGTGAGACACCTCTATATCTTTGCACTGGATGACTCTAGGGTTATGAAACCAATGTCAAACGTCATCATGGACCAAAGGCCAACTGATTGGGTGCCGACCCTCTCCGACTGGGAAGCCAGTGTCACGGAATAGCGGTAGCGTAGGGTGGGGCAAAGTGAGACACCTCTATATCTTTGCACTGGATGACTCTAGGGTTATGAAACCAATGTCAAACGTCATCATGGACCAAAGGCCAACTGATTGGGTGCCGACCCTCTCCGACTGGGAAGCCAGTGTCACGGAATAGCGGTAGCGTAGGGTGGGGCAAAGTGAGACACCTCTATATCTTTGCACTGGATGACTCTAGGGTTATGAAACCAATGTCAAACATCATGGACCAAAGGCCAACTGATTGGGTGCCGACCCTCTCCGACTGGGAAGCCAGTGTCACGGAATAGCGGTAGCGTAGGGTCGGGGGGCAAAGTGAGACACCTCTATATCTTTGCACTGGATGACTCTAGGGTTATGAAACCAATGTCAAACGTCATCATGGACCAAAGGCCAACTGATTGGGTGCCGACCCTCTCCGACTGGGAAGCCAGTGTCACGGAATAGCGGTAGCGTAGGGTGGGGCAAAGTGAGACACCTCTATATCTTTGCACTGGATGACTCTAGGTTATGAAACCAATGTCAAACGTCATCATGGACCAAAGGACTGATTGGGTGCCGACCCTCTCCGACTGGGAAGCCAGTGTCACGGAATAGCGGTAGCGTAGGGTCGGGGGCAAAGTGAGACACCTCTATATCTTTGCACTGGATGACTCTAGGGTTATGAAACCAATGTCAAACGTCATCATGGACCAAAGGCCAACTGATTGGGTGCCGACCCTCTCCGACTGGGAAGCCAGTGTCACGGAATAGCGGTAGCGTAGGGTCGTGGGGCAAAGTGAGACACCTCTATATCTTTGCACTGGATGACTCTAGGGTTATGAAACCAATGTCAAACGTCATCATGGACCAAAGGCCAACTGATTGGGTGCCGACCCTCTCCGACTGGGAAGCCAGTGTCACGGAATAGCGGTAGCGTA
This sequence comes from Doryteuthis pealeii, assembly GCA_023376005.1. Taxonomy (NCBI): domain Eukaryota; kingdom Metazoa; phylum Mollusca; class Cephalopoda; order Myopsida; family Loliginidae; genus Doryteuthis; species Doryteuthis pealeii. The sequence goes on along the minus strand of JALAJA010001992.1, from coordinate 5,519 downwards.
GGGTCGGGGGCAAAGTGAGACACCTCTATATCTTTGCACTGGATGACTCTAGGGTTATGAAACCAATGTCAAACGTCATCATGGACCAAAGGCCAACTGATTGGGTGCCGACCCTCTCCGACTGGGAAGCCAGTGTCACGGAATAGCGGTAGCGTAGGGTCGTGGGGCAAAGTGAGACACCTCTATATCTTTGCACTGGATGACTCTAGGGTTATGAAACCAATGTCAAACGTCATCATGGACCAAAGGCCAACTGATTGGGTGCCGACCCTCTCCGACTGGGAAGCCAGTGTCACGGAATAGCGGTAGCGTAGGGTCGGGGGCAAAGTGAGACACCTCTATATCTTTGCACTGGATGACTCTAGGGTTATGAAACCAATGTCAAACGTCATCATGGACCAAAGGCCAACTGATTGGGTGCCGACCCTCTCCGACTGGGAAGCCAGTGTCACGGAATAGCGGTAGCGTAGGGTCGGGGGCAAAGTGAGACACCTCTATATCTTTGCACTGGATGACTCTAGGTTATGAAACCAATGTCAAACGTCATCATGGACCAAAGGCCAACTGATTGGGTGCCGACCCTCTCCGACTGGGAAGCCAGTGTCACGGAATAGCGGTAGCGTAGGGTGGGGCAAAGTGAGACACCTCTATATCTTTGCACTGGATGACTCTAGGGTTATGAAACCAATGTCAAACATCATGGACCAAAGGCCAACTGATTGGGTGCCGACCCTCTCCGACTGGGAAGCCAGTGTCACGGAATAGCGGTAGCGTAGGGTCGGGGGCAAAGTGAGACACCTCTATATCTTTGCACTGGATGACTCTAGGTTATGAAACCAATGTCAAACGTCATCATGGACCAAAGGCCGACTGATTGGGTGCCGACCCTCTCCGACTGGGAAGCCAGTGTCACGGAATAGCGGTAGCGTAGGGTCGGGGGGCAAAGTGAGACACCTCTATATCTTTGCACTGGATGACTCTAGGGTTATGAAACCAATGTCAAACCATCATGGACCAAAGGCCACTGATTGGGTGCCGACCCTCTCCGACTGGGAAGCCAGTGTCACGGAATAGCGGTAGCGTAGGGTCGTGGGGCAAAGTGAGACACCTCTATATCTTTGCACTGGATGACTCTAGGGTTATGAAACCAATGTCAAACGTCATCATGGACCAAAGGCCAACTGATTGGGTGCCGACCCTCTCCGACTGGGAAGCCAGTGTCACGGAATAGCGGTAGCGTAGGGTCGGGGGCAAAGTGAGACACCTCTATATCTTTGCACTGGATGACTCTAGGTTATGAAACCAATGTCAAACGTCATCATGGACCAAAGGCCAACTGATTGGGTGCCGACCCTCTCCGACTGGGAAGCCAGTGTCACGGAATAGCGGTAGCGTAGGGTCGGGGGCAAAGTGAGACACCTCTATATCTTTGCACTGGATGACTCTAGGGTTATGAAACCAATGTCAAACGTCATCATGGACCAAAGGCCAACTGATTGGGTGCCGACCCTCTCCGACTGGGAAGCCAGTGTCACGGAATAGCGGTAGCGTAGGGTCGTGGGGCAAAGTGAGACACCTCTATATCTTTGCACTGGATGACTCTAGGTTATGAAACCAATGTCAAAATCATGGACCAAAGGCCAACTGATTGGGTGCCGACCCTCTCCGACTGGGAAGCCAGTGTCACGGAATAGCGGTAGCGTAGGGTGGGGCAAAGTGAGACACCTCTATATCTTTGCACTGGATGACTCTAGGTTATGAAACCAATGTCAAACGTCATCATGGACCAAAGGCCAACTGATTGGGTGCCGACCCTCTCCGACTGGGAAGCCAGTGTCACGGAATAGCGGTAGCGTAGGGTCGGGGGGCAAAGTGAGACACCTCTATATCTTTGCACTGGATGACTCTAGGGTTATGAAACCAATGTCAAACGTCATCATGGACCAAAGGCCACTGATTGGGTGCCGACCCTCTCCGACTGGGAAGCCAGTGTCACGGAATAGCGGTAGCGTAGGGTGGGGCAAAGTGAGACACCTCTATATCTTTGCACTGGATGACTCTAGGTTATGAAACCAATGTCAAACGTCATCATGGACCAAAGGCCACTGATTGGGTGCCGACCCTCTCCGACTGGGAAGCCAGTGTCACGGAATAGCGGTAGCGTAGGGTCGGGGGGCAAAGTGAGACACCTCTATATCTTTGCACTGGATGACTCTAGGTTATGAAACCAATGTCAAACGTCATCATGGACCAAAGGCCAACTGATTGGGTGCCGACCCTCTCCGACTGGGAAGCCAGTGTCACGGAATAGCGGTAGCGTAGGGTCGGGGGGCAAAGTGAGACACCTCTATATCTTTGCACTGGATGACTCTAGGGTTATGAAACCAATGTCAAAATCATGGACCAAAGGCCACTGATTGGGTGCCGACCCTCTCCGACTGGGAAGCCAGTGTCACGGAATAGCGGTAGCGTAGGGTCGGGGGGCAAAGTGAGACACCTCTATATCTTTGCACTGGATGACTCTAGGTTATGAAACCAATGTCAAACGTCATCATGGACCAAAGGCCAACTGATTGGGTGACCCTCTCCGACTGGGAAGCCAGTGTCACGGAATAGCGGTAGCGTAGGGTCGGGGGGCAAAGTGAGACACCTCTATATCTTTGCACTGGATGACTCTAGGGTTATGAAACCAATGTCAAACGTCATCATGGACCAAAGGCCGACTGATTGGGTGCCGACCCTCTCCGACTGGGAAGCCAGTGTCACGGAATAGCGGTAGCGTAGGGTCGTGGGGCAAAGTGAGACACCTCTATATCTTTGCACTGGATGACTCTAGGGTTATGAAACCAATGTCAAACGTCATCATGGACCAAAGGCCAACTGATTGGGTGCCGACCCTCTCCGACTGGGAAGCCAGTGTCACGGAATAGCGGTAGCGTAGGGTCGGGGGCAAAGTGAGACACCTCTATATCTTTGCACTGGATGACTCTAGGTTATGAAACCAATGTCAAACGTCATCATGGACCAAAGGCCAACTGATTGGGTGCCGACCCTCTCCGACTGGGAAGCCAGTGTCACGGAATAGCGGTAGCGTAGGGTCGGGGGGCAAAGTGAGACACCTCTATATCTTTGCACTGGATGACTCTAGGGTTATGAAACCAATGTCAAACGTCATCATGGACCAAAGGCCAACTGATTGGGTGCCGACCCTCTCCGACTGGGAAGCCAGTGTCACGGAATAGCGGTAGCGTAGGGTCGTGGGGCAAAGTGAGACACCTCTATATCTTTGCACTGGATGACTCTAGGGTTATGAAACCAATGTCAAACATCATGGACCAAAGGCCAACTGATTGGGTGCCGACCCTCTCCGACTGGGAAGCCAGTGTCACGGAATAGCGGTAGCGTAGGGTCGGGGGGCAAAGTGAGACACCTCTATATCTTTGCACTGGATGACTCTAGGTTATGAAACCAATGTCAAACGTCATCATGGACCAAAGGCCAACTGATTGGGTGCCGACCCTCTCCGACTGGGAAGCCAGTGTCACGGAATAGCGGTAGCGTAGGGTCTGGGGCAAAGTGAGACACCTCTATATCTTTGCACTGGATGACTCTAGGTTATGAAACCAATGTCAAACGTCATCATGGACCAAAGGCCAACTGATTGGGTGCCGACCCTCTCCGACTGGGAAGCCAGTGTCACGGAATAGCGGTAGCGTAGGGTCGGGGGCAAAGTGAGACACCTCTATATCTTTGCACTGGATGACTCTAGGTTATGAAACCAATGTCAAAACCATCATGGACCAAAGGCCACTGATTGGGTGCCGACCCTCTCCGACTGGGAAGCCAGTGTCACGGAATAGCGGTAGCGTAGGGTGGGGCAAAGTGAGACACCTCTATATCTTTGCACTGGATGACTCTAGGGTTATGAAACCAATGTCAAACGTCATCATGGACCAAAGGCCAACTGATTGGGTGCCGACCCTCTCCGACTGGGAAGCCAGTGTCACGGAATAGCGGTAGCGTAGGGTGGGGCAAAGTGAGACACCTCTATATCTTTGCACTGGATGACTCTAGGGTTATGAAACCAATGTCAAACGTCATCATGGACCAAAGGCCAACTGATTGGGTGCCGACCCTCTCCGACTGGGAAGCCAGTGTCACGGAATAGCGGTAGCGTAGGGTCGGGGGGCAAAGTGAGACACCTCTATATCTTTGCACTGGATGACTCTAGGGTTATGAAACCAATGTCAAACGTCATCATGGACCAAAGGCCAACTGATTGGGTGCCGACCCTCTCCGACTGGGAAGCCAGTGTCACGGAATAGCGGTAGCGTAGGGTCGTGGGGCAAAGTGAGACACCTCTATATTTGCACTGGATGACTCTAGGTTATGAAACCAATGTCAAACGTCATCATGGACCAAAGGCCAACTGATTGGGACCCTCTCCGACTGGGAAGCCAGTGTCACGGAATAGCGGTAGCGTAGGGTCGGGGGGCAAAGTGAGACACCTCTATATCTTTGCACTGGATGACTCTAGGGTTATGAAACCAATGTCAAACGTCATCATGGACCAAAGGCCAACTGATTGGGTGCCGACCCTCTCCGACTGGGAAGCCAGTGTCACGGAATAGCGGTAGCGTAGGGTCGATGGGGCAAAGTGAGACACCTCTATATCTTTGCACTGGATGACTCTAGGGTTATGAAACCAATGTCAAACGTCATCATGGACCAAAGGCCAACTGATTGGGTGCCGACCCTCTCCGACTGGGAAGCCAGTGTCACGGAATAGCGGTAGCGTAGGGTCGGGGGCAAAGTGAGACACCTCTATATCTTTGCACTGGATGACTCTAGGGTTATGAAACCAATGTCAAACGTCATCATGGACCAAAGGCCAACTGATTGGGTGCCGACCCTCTCCGACTGGGAAGCCAGTGTCACGGAATAGCGGTAGCGTAGGGTCGATGGGGCAAAGTGAGACACCTCTATATCTTTGCACTGGATGACTCTAGGGTTATGAAACCAATGTCAAACGTCATCATGGACCAAAGGCCAACTGATTGGGTGCCGACCCTCTCCGACTGGGAAGCCAGTGTCACGGAATAGCGGTAGCGTAGGGTCGATGGGGCAAAGTGAGACACCTCTATATCTTGCACTGGATGACTCTAGGTTATGAAACCAATGTCAAACCATCATGGACCAAAGGCAACTGATTGGTGCCGACCCTCTCCGACTGGGAAGCCAGTGCTCACTTTGCCCCGTCGACCCTACGCTAATTTCCGTGACACTGGCTTCCCAGTCGGAGAGGTCGGCACCTAATCAGTCCTTTGGTCCATGATGGTTTGACATTGGTTTCATAACCCTAGAGTCATCCAGTGCGAAGATATAGAGGTGTCTCACTTTGCCCCCATCGACCCTACGCTACCGCTTTCCGTGACACTGCTTCCCAGTCGTGAGAGGGTTGGCACCCAATCAGTGTGCCCTTTGGTACATGATGGCGAGTTTGACTGGTTTCATAACCC
>JALAJA010001991.1:0-13655 GCA_023376005.1 Doryteuthis pealeii | reverse complement strand
AATGCGTAGAATTCATTAATGCCAAAAAAGCGCTCAATTTTAAGAATTGCAGAGATTTGAGCACTTTACTCACCTATCATAGGGTTGAAAAATTTTCGAATTTCGTTGAAATATTAGATATGGATTGAATCGGCTTATTTGACAGATTTTCATGCATAAAATGCATTGATTTTAAAAAATCGCTTAATTCGAAGGATTGGCTGTAATTTGAACCCTTAAATAACCCTTAAAATGGCTGAAAATCACAAAATTCATGACAATGCTCGGTGTCGTTTTCTTGAATTTCCGTAAGGTACCCCCCTTATAGGTCCAGAAGAAATCACCTATTTTTCAAAGTATTCAAAGTTGTGATATCTTGGGTTTTTCTGGTAGATTTAAATGCGTAGAATTCATTAATGCCAAAAAAAGCGCTCAATTTTAAGAATTGCAGAGATTTGAGCACTTTACTCACCTATCATAGGGTTGAAAAATTTTCGAATTTCGTTGAAATATTAGATATGGATTGAATCGGCTTATTTGACAGATTTTCATGCATAAAATGCATTGATTTTAAAAGAATCGCTTAATTCGAAGGATTGGCTGTAATTTGAACCCTTAAATAACCCTTAAAATGGCTGAAAATCACAAATTCATGACAATGCTCGGTGTCGTTTTCTTGAATTTCCGTAAGGTACCCCCTTATAGGTCCAGAAGAAATCACCTATTTTTCAAAGTATTCAAAGTTGTGATATCTTGGGTTTTTCTGGTAGATTTAAATGCGTAGAATTCATTAATGCCAAAAAAAGCGCTCAATTTTAAGAATTCGCAGAGATTTGAGCACTTTACTCACCTATCATAGGGTTGAAAAATTTTGAATTTCGTTGAAATATTAGATATGGATTGAATCGGCTTATTTGACAGATTTTCATGCATAAAATGCATTGATTTTAAAAGAATCGCTTAATTCGAAGGATTGGCTGTAATTTGAACCCTTAAATAACCCTTAAAATGGCTGAAAATCACAAAATTCATGACAATGCTCGGTGTCGTTTTCTTGAATTTCCGTAAGGTACCCCCTTATAGGTCCAGAAGAAATCACCTATTTTTCAAAGTATTCAAAGTTGTGATATCTTGGGTTTTTCTGGTAGATTTAAATGCGTAGAATTCATTAATGCCAAAAAAAGCGCTCAATTTTAAGAATTCGCAGAGATTTGAGCACTTTACTCACCTATCATAGGGTTGAAAAATTTTCGAATTTCGTTGAAATATTAGATATGGATTGAATCGGCTTATTTGACAGATTTTCATGCATAAAATGCATTGATTTTAAAAGAATCGCTTAATTCGAAGGATTGGCTGTAATTTGAACCCTTAAATAACCCTTAAAATGGCTGAAAATCACAAAATTCATGACAATGCTCGGTGTCGTTTTCTTGAATTTCCGTAAGGTACCCCCCTTATAGGTCCAGAAGAAATCACCTATTTTTCAAAGTATTCAAAGTTGTGATATCTTGGGTTTTTCTGGTAGATTTAAATGCGTAGAATTCATTAATGCCAAAAAAAGCGCTCAATTTTAAGAATTCGCAGAGATTTGAGCACTTTACTCACCTATCATAGGGTTGAAAAATTTTCGAATTTCGTTGAAATATTAGATATGGATTGAATCGGCTTATTTGACAGATTTTCATGCATAAAATGCATTGATTTTAAAAGAATCGCTTAATTCGAAGGATTGGCTGTAATTTGAACCCTTAAATAACCCTTAAATGGCTGAAAATCACAAAATTCATGACAATGCTCGGTGTCGTTTTCTTGAATTTCCGTAAGGTACCCCCTTATAGGTCCAGAAGAAATCACCTATTTTTCAAAGTATTCAAAGTTGTGATATCTTGGGTTTTTCTGGTAGATTTAAATGCGTAGAATTCATTAATGCCAAAAAAAGCGCTCAATTTTAAGAATTCGCAGAGATTTGAGCACTTTACTCACCTATCATAGGGTTGAAAAATTTTCGAATTTCGTTGAAATATTAGATATGGATTGAATCGGCTTATTTGACAGATTTTCATGCATAAAATGCATTGATTTTAAAAGAATCGCTTAATTCGAAGGATTGGCTGTAATTTGAACCCTTAAATAACCCTTAAAATGGCTGAAAATCACAAAATTCATGACAATGCTCGGTGTCGTTTTCTTGAATTTCCGTAAGGTACCCCCTTATAGGTCCAGAAGAAATCACCTATTTTTCAAAGTATTCAAAGTTGTGATATCTTGGGTTTTTCTGGTAGATTTAAATGCGTAGAATTCATTAATGCCAAAAAAAGCGCTCAATTTTAAGAATTCGCAGAGATTTGAGCACTTTACTCACCTATCATAGGGTTGAAAAATTTTCGAATTTCGTTGAAATATTAGATATGGATTGAATCGGCTTATTTGACAGATTTTCATGCATAAAATGCATTGATTTTAAAAGAATCGCTTAATTCGAAGGATTGGCTGTAATTTGAACCCTTAAATAACCCTTAAAATGGCTGAAAATCACAAAATTCATGACAATGCTCGGTGTCGTTTTCTTGAATTTCCGTAAGGTACCCCCCTTATAGGTCCAGAAGAAATCACCTATTTTTCAAAGTATTCAAAGTTGTGATATCTTGGGTTTTCTGGTAGATTTAAATGCGTAGAATTCATTAATGCCAAAAAAAGCGCTCAATTTTAAGAATTCGCAGAGATTTGAGCACTTTACTCACCTATCATAGGGTTGAAAAATTTTCGAATTTCGTTGAAATATTAGATATGGATTGAATCGGCTTATTTGACAGATTTTCATGCATAAAATGCATTGATTTTAAAAGAATCGCTTAATTCGAAGGATGGCTGTAATTTGAACCCTTAAATAACCCTTAAAATGGCTGAAAATCACAAAATTCATGACAATGCTCGGTGTCGTTTTCTTGAATTTCCGTAAGGTACCCCCTTATAGGTCCAGAAGAAATCACCTATTTTTCAAAGTATTCAAAGTTGTGATATCTTGGGTTTTTCTGGTAGATTTAAATGCGTAGAATTCATTAATGCCAAAAAAAGCGCTCAATTTTAAGAATTCGCAGAGATTTGAGCACTTTACTCACCTATCATAGGGTTGAAAAATTTTCGAATTTCGTTGAAATATTAGATATGGATTGAATCGGCTTATTTGACAGATTTTCATGCATAAAATGCATTGATTTTAAAAGAATCGCTTAATTCGAAGGATTGGCTGTAATTTGAACCCTTAAATAACCCTTAAAATGGCTGAAAATCACAAAATTCATGACAATGCTCGGTGTCGTTTTCTTGAATTTCCGTAAGGTACCCCCTTATAGGTCCAGAAGAAATCACCTATTTTTCAAAGTATTCAAAGTTGTGATATCTTGGGTTTTTCTGGTAGATTTAAATGCGTAGAATTCATTAATGCCAAAAAAAGCGCTCAATTTTAAGAATTCGCAGAGATTTGAGCACTTTACTCACCTATCATAGGGTTGAAAAATTTTCGAATTTCGTTGAAATATTAGATATGGATTGAATCGGCTTATTTGACAGATTTTCATGCATAAAATGCATTGATTTTAAAAGAATCGCTTAATTCGAAGGATGGCTGTAATTTGAACCCTTAAATAACCCTTAAAATGGCTGAAAATCACAAAATTCATGACAATGCTCGGTGTCGTTTTCTTGAATTTCCGTAAGGTACCCCCCTTATAGGTCCAGAAGAAATCACCTATTTTTCAAAGTATTCAAAGTTGTGATATCTTGGGTTTTTCTGGTAGATTTAAATGCGTAGAATTCATTAATGCCAAAAAAAGCGCTCAATTTTAAGAATTCGCAGAGATTTGAGCACTTTACTCACCTATCATAGGGTTGAAAAATTTTCGAATTTCGTTGAAATATTAGATATGGATTGAATCGGCTTATTTGACAGATTTTCATGCATAAAATGCATTGATTTTAAAAGAATCGCTTAATTCGAAGGATTGGCTGTAATTTGAACCCTTAAATAACCCTTAAAATGGCTGAAAATCACAAAATTCATGACAATGCTCGGTGTCGTTTTCTTGAATTTCCGTAAGGTACCCCCTTATAGGTCCAGAAGAAATCACCTATTTTTCAAAGTATTCAAAGTTGTGATATCTTGGGTTTTTTCTGGTAGATTTAAATGCGTAGAATTCATTAATGCCAAAAAAAGCGCTCAATTTTAAGAATTCGCAGAGATTTGAGCACTTTACTCACCTATCATAGGGTTGAAAAATTTTCGAATTTCGTTGAAATATTAGATATGGATTGAATCGGCTTATTTGACAGATTTTCATGCATAAAATGCATTGATTTTAAAAGAATCGCTTAATTCGAAGGATGGCTGTAATTTGAACCCTTAAATAACCCTTAAAATGGCTGAAAATCACAAAATTCATGACAATGCTCGGTGTCGTTTTCTTGAATTTCCGTAAGGTACCCCCTTATAGGTCCAGAAGAAATCACCTATTTTTCAAAGTATTCAAAGTTGTGATATCTTGGGTTTTTCTGGTAGATTTAAATGCGTAGAATTCATTAATGCCAAAAAAAGCGCTCAATTTTAAGAATTCGCAGAGATTTGAGCACTTTACTCACCTATCATAGGGTTGAAAAATTTTCGAATTTCGTTGAAATATTAGATATGGATTGAATCGGCTTATTTGACAGATTTTCATGCATAAAATGCATTGATTTTAAAAGAATCGCTTAATTCGAAGGATGGCTGTAATTTGAACCCTTAAATAACCCTTAAAATGGCTGAAAATCACAAAATTCATGACAATGCTCGGTGTCGTTTTCTTGAATTTCCGTAAGGTACCCCCTTATAGGTCCAGAAGAAATCACCTATTTTTCAAAGTATTCAAAGTTGTGATATCTTGGGTTTTTCTGGTAGATTTAAATGCGTAGAATTCATTAATGCCAAAAAAAGCGCTCAATTTTAAGAATTCGCAGAGATTTGAGCACTTTACTCACCTATCATAGGGTTGAAAAATTTTCGAATTTCGTTGAAATATTAGATATGGATTGAATCGGCTTATTTGACAGATTTTCATGCATAAAATGCATTGATTTTAAAAGAATCGCTTAATTCGAAGGATGGCTGTAATTTGAACCCTTAAATAATCCCTTAAAATGGCTGAAAATCACAAAATTCATGACAATGCTCGGTGTCGTTTTCTTGAATTTCCGTAAGGTACCCCCCTTATAGGTCCAGAAGAAATCACCTATTTTTCAAAGTATTCAAAGTTGTGATATCTTGGGTTTTTCTGGTAGATTTAAATGCGTAGAATTCATTAATGCCAAAAAAAGCGCTCAATTTTAAGAATTCGCAGAGATTTGAGCACTTTACTCACCTATCATAGGGTTGAAAAATTTTCGAATTTCGTTGAAATATTAGATATGGATTGAATCGGCTTATTTGACAGATTTTCATGCATAAAATGCATTGATTTTAAAAGAATCGCTTAATTCGAAGGATGGCTGTAATTTGAACCCTTAAATAACCCTTAAAATGGCTGAAAATCACAAAATTCATGACAATGCTCGGTGTCGTTTTCTTGAATTTCCGTAAGGTACCCCCTTATAGGTCCAGAAGAAATCACCTATTTTTCAAAGTATTCAAAGTTGTGATATCTTGGGTTTTTCTGGTAGATTTAAATGCGTAGAATTCATTAATGCCAAAAAAAGCGCTCAATTTTAAGAATTCGCAGAGATTTGAGCACTTTACTCACCTATCATAGGGTTGAAAAATTTTCGAATTTCGTTGAAATATTAGATATGGATTGAATCGGCTTATTTGACAGATTTTCATGCATAAAATGCATTGATTTTAAAAGAATCGCTTAATTCGAAGGATGGCTGTAATTTGAACCCTTAAATAACCCTTAAAATGGCTGAAAATCACAAAATTCATGACAATGCTCGGTGTCGTTTTCTTGAATTTCCGTAAGGTACCCCCCTTATAGGTCCAGAAGAAATCACCTATTTTTCAAAGTATTCAAAGTTGTGATATCTTGGGTTTTTCTGGTAGATTTAAATGCGTAGAATTCATTAATGCCAAAAAAAGCGCTCAATTTTAAGAATTCGCAGAGATTTGAGCACTTTACTCACCTATCATAGGGTTGAAAAATTTAGAATTTCGTTGAAATATTAGATATGGATTGAATCGGCTTATTTGACAGATTTTCATGCATAAAATGCATTGATTTTAAAAGAATCGCTTAATTCGAAGGATTGGCTGTAATTTGAACCCTTAAATAATCCCTTAAAATGGCTGAAAATCACAAAATTCATGACAATGCTCGGTGTCGTTTTCTTGAATTTCCGTAAGGTACCCCCTTATAGGTCCAGAAGAAATCACCTATTTTTCAAAGTATTCAAAGTTGTGATATCTTGGGTTTTTCTGGTAGATTTAAATGCGTAGAATTCATTAATGCCAAAAAAAGCGCTCAATTTTAAGAATTCGCAGAGATTTGAGCACTTTACTCACCTATCATAGGGTTGAAAAATTTTCGAATTTCGTTGAAATATTAGATATGGATTGAATCGGCTTATTTGACAGATTTTCATGCATAAAATGCATTGATTTTAAAAGAATCGCTTAATTCGAAGGATGGCTGTAATTTGAACCCTTAAATAACCCTTAAAATGGCTGAAAATCACAAAATTCATGACAATGCTCGGTGTCGTTTTCTTGAATTTCCGTAAGGTACCCCCTTATAGGTCCAGAAGAAATCACCTATTTTTCAAAGTATTCAAAGTTGTGATATCTTGGGTTTTTCTGGTAGATTTAAATGCGTAGAATTCATTAATGCCAAAAAAAGCGCTCAATTTTAAGAATTCGCAGAGATTTGAGCACTTTACTCACCTATCATAGGGTTGAAAAATTTTCGAATTTCGTTGAAATATTAGATATGGATTGAATCGGCTTATTTGACAGATTTTCATGCATAAAATGCATTGATTTTAAAAGAATCGCTTAATTCGAAGGATTGGCTGTAATTTGAACCCTTAAATAACCCTTAAAATGGCTGAAAATCACAAAATTCATGACAATGCTCGGTGTCGTTTTCTTGAATTTCCGTAAGGTACCCCCTTATAGGTCCAGAAGAAATCACCTATTTTTCAAAGTATTCAAAGTTGTGATATCTTGGGTTTTTCTGGTAGATTTAAATGCGTAGAATTCATTAATGCCAAAAAAAGCGCTCAATTTTAAGAATTCGCAGAGATTTGAGCACTTTACTCACCTATCATAGGGTTGAAAAATTTTCGAATTTCGTTGAAATATTAGATATGGATTGAATCGGCTTATTTGACAGATTTTCATGCATAAAATGCATTGATTTTAAAAGAATCGCTTAATTCGAAGGATGGCTGTAATTTGAACCCTTAAATAACCCTTAAAATGGCTGAAAATCACAAAATTCATGACAATGCTCGGTGTCGTTTTCTTGAATTTCCGTAAGGTACCCCCCTTATAGGTCCAGAAGAAATCACCTATTTTTCAAAGTATTCAAAGTTGTGATATCTTGGGTTTTTCTGGTAGATTTAAATGCGTAGAATTCATTAATGCCAAAAAAAGCGCTCAATTTTAAGAATTCGCAGAGATTTGAGCACTTTACTCACCTATCATAGGGTTGAAAAATTTTCGAATTTCGTTGAAATATTAGATATGGATTGAATCGGCTTATTTGACAGATTTTCATGCATAAAATGCATTGATTTTAAAAGAATCGCTTAATTCGAAGGATTGGCTGTAATTTGAACCCTTAAATAACCCCTTAAAATGGCTGAAAATCACAAAATTCATGACAATGCTCGGTGTCGTTTTCTTGAATTTCCGTATAGGTCCAGAAGAAATCACCTATTTTTCAAAGTATTCAAAGTTGTGATATCTTGGGTTTTTCTGGTAGATTTAAATGCGTAGAATTCATTAATGCCAAAAAAAAGCGCTCAATTTTAAGAATTCGCAGAGATTTGAGCACTTTACTCACCTATCATAGGGTTGAAAAATTTTCGAATTTCGTTGAAATATTAGATATGGATTGAATCGGCTTATTTGACAGATTTTCATGCATAAAATGCATTGATTTTAAAAGAATCGCTTAATTCGAAGGATTGGCTGTAATTTGAACCCTTAAATAACCCTTAAAATGGCTGAAAATCACAAAATTCATGACAATGCTCGGTGTCGTTTTCTTGAATTTCCGTAAGGTACCCCCCTTATAGGTCCAGAAGAAATCACCTATTTTTCAAAGTATTCAAAGTTGTGATATCTTGGGTTTTTCTGGTAGATTTAAATGCGTAGAATTCATTAATGCCAAAAAAAGCGCTCAATTTTAAGAATTCGCAGAGATTTGAGCACTTTACTCACCTATCATAGGGTTGAAAAATTTTCGAATTTCGTTGAAATATTAGATATGGATTGAATCGGCTTATTTGACAGATTTTCATGCATAAAATGCATTGATTTTAAAAGAATCGCTTAATTCGAAGGATTGGCTGTAATTTGAACCCTTAAATAACCCTTAAAATGGCTGAAAATCACAAAATTCATGACAATGCTCGGTGTCGTTTTCTTGAATTTCCGTAAGGTACCCCCCTTATAGGTCCAGAAGAAATCACCTATTTTTCAAAGTATTCAAAGTTGTGATATCTTGGGTTTTTCTGGTAGATTTAAATGCGTAGAATTCATTAATGCCAAAAAAAGCGCTCAATTTTAAGAATTCGCAGAGATTTGAGCACTTTACTCACCTATCATAGGGTTGAAAAATTTTCGAATTTCGTTGAAATATTAGATATGGATTGAATCGGCTTATTTGACAGATTTTCATGCATAAAATGCATTGATTTTAAAAGAATCGCTTAATTCGAAGGATTGGCTGTAATTTGAACCCTTAAATAACCCTTAAAATGGCTGAAAATCACAAAATTCATGACAATGCTCGGTGTCGTTTTCTTGAATTTCCGTAAGGTACCCCCCTTATAGGTCCAGAAGAAATCACCTATTTTTCAAAGTATTCAAAGTTGTGATATCTTGGGTTTTTCTGGTAGATTTAAATGCGTAGAATTCATTAATGCCAAAAAAAGCGCTCAATTTTAAGAATTCGCAGAGATTTGAGCACTTTACTCACCTATCATAGGGTTGAAAAATTTTCGAATTTCGTTGAAATATTAGATATGGATTGAATCGGCTTATTTGACAGATTTTCATGCATAAAATGCATTGATTTTAAAAGAATCGCTTAATTCGAAGGATTGGCTGTAATTTGAACCCTTAAATAACCCTTAAAATGGCTGAAAATCACAAAATTCATGACAATGCTCGGTGTCGTTTTCTTGAATTTCCGTAAGGTACCCCCCTTATAGGTCCAGAAGAAATCACCTATTTTTCAAAGTATTCAAAGTTGTGATATCTTGGGTTTTTCTGGTAGATTTAAATGCGTAGAATTCATTAATGCCAAAAAAAGCGCTCAATTTTAAGAATTCGCAGAGATTTGAGCACTTTACTCACCTATCATAGGGTTGAAAAATTTTCGAATTTCGTTGAAATATTAGATATGGATTGAATCGGCTTATTTGACAGATTTTCATGCATAAAATGCATTGATTTTAAAAGAATCGCTTAATTCGAAGGATTGGCTGTAATTTGAACCCTTAAATAACCCTTAAAATGGCTGAAAATCACAAAATTCATGACAATGCTCGGTGTTTTCTTGAATTTCCGTAAGGTACCCCCCTTATAGGTCCAGAAGAAATCACCTATTTTTCAAAGTATTCAAAGTTGTGATATCTTGGTTTTTTCTGGTAGATTTAAATGCGTAGAATTCATTAATGCCAAAAAAAGCGCTCAATTTTAAGAATTCGCAGAGATTTGAGCACTTTACTCACCTATCATAGGGTTGAAAAATTTTCGAATTTCGTTGAAATATTAGATATGGATTGAATCGGCTTATTTGACAGATTTTCATGCATAAAATGCATTGATTTTAAAAGAATCGCTTAATTCGAAGGATTGGCTGTAATTTGAACCCTTAAATAACCCTTAAAATGGCTGAAAATCACAAAATTCATGACAATGCTCGGTGTCGTTTTCTTGAATTTCCGTAAGGTACCCCCCTTATAGGTCCAGAAGAAATCACCTATTTTTCAAAGTATTCAAAGTTGTGATATCTTGGGTTTTTCTGGTAGATTTAAATGCGTAGAATTCATTAATGCCAAAAAAAGCGCTCAATTTTAAGAATTCGCAGAGATTTGAGCACTTTACTCACCTATCATAGGGTTGAAAAATTTTCGAATTTCGTTGAAATATTAGATATGGATTGAATCGGCTTATTTGACAGATTTTCATGCATAAAATGCATTGATTTTAAAAGAATCGCTTAATTCGAAGGATTGGCTGTAATTTGAACCCTTAAATAACCCTTAAAAATGGCTGAAAATCACAAAATTCATGACAATGCTCGGTGTCGTTTTCTTGAATTTCCGTAAGGTACCCCCCTTATAGGTCCAGAAGAAATCACCTATTTTTCAAAGTATTCAAAGTTGTGATATCTTGGGTTTTTCTGGTAGATTTAAATGCGTAGAATTCATTAATGCCAAAAAAAGCGCTCAATTTTAAGAATTCGCAGAGATTTGAGCACTTTACTCACCTATCATAGGGTTGAAAAATTTTCGAATTTCGTTGAAATATTAGATATGGATTGAATCGGCTTATTTGACAGATTTTCATGCATAAAATGCATTGATTTTAAAAGAATCGCTTAATTCGAAGGATTGGCTGTAATTTGAACCCTTAAATAACCCTTAAAATGGCTGAAAATCACAAAATTCATGACAATGCTCGGTGTCGTTTTCTTGAATTTCCGTAAGGTACCCCCCTTATAGGTCCAGAAGAAATCACCTATTTTTCAAAGTATTCAAAGTTGTGATATCTTGGGTTTTTCTGGTAGATTTAAATGCGTAGAATTCATTAATGCCAAAAAAAGCGCTCAATTTTAAGAATTCGCAGAGATTTGAGCACTTTACTCACCTATCATAGGGTTGAAAAATTTTCGAATTTCGTTGAAATATTAGATATGGATTGAATCGGCTTATTTGACAGATTTTCATGCATAAAATGCATTGATTTTAAAAGAATCGCTTAATTCGAAGGATTGGCTGTAATTTGAACCCTTAAATAACCCTTAAAATGGCTGAAAATCACAAAATTCATGACAATGCTCGGTGTCGTTTTCTTGAATTTCCGTAAGGTACCCCCCTTATAGGTCCAGAAGAAATCACCTATTTTTCAAAGTATTCAAAGTTGTGATATCTTGGGTTTTTCTGGTAGATTTAAATGCGTAGAATTCATTAATGCCAAAAAAAGCGCTCAATTTTAAGAATTCGCAGAGATTTGAGCACTTTACTCACCTATCATAGGGTTGAAAAATTTTCGAATTTCGTTGAAATATTAGATATGGATTGAATCGGCTTATTTGACAGATTTTCATGCATAAAATGCATTGATTTTAAAAGAATCGCTTAATTCGAAGGATTGGCTGTAATTTGAACCCTTAAATAACCCTTAAAATGGCTGAAAATCACAAAATTCATGACAATGCTCGGTGTCGTTTTCTTGAATTTCCGTAAGGTACCCCCCTTATAGGTCCAGAAGAAATCACCTATTTTTCAAAGTATTCAAAGTTGTGATATCTTGGTTTTTCTGGTAGATTTAAATGCGTAGAATTCATTAATGCCAAAAAAAGCGCTCAATTTTAAGAATTCGCAGAGATTTGAGCACTTTACTCACCTATCATAGGGTTGAAAAATTTTCGAATTTCGTTGAAATATTAGATATGGATTGAATCGGCTTATTTGACAGATTTTCATGCATAAAATGCATTGATTTTAAAAGAATCGCTTAATTCGAAGGATTGGCTGTAATTTGAACCCTTAAATAACCCCTTAAAATGGCTGAAAATCACAAAATTCATGACAATGCTCGGTGTCGTTTTCTTGAATTTCCGTAAGGTACCCCCCTTATAGGTCCAGAAGAAATCACCTATTTTTCAAAGTATTCAAAGTTGTGATATCTTGGGTTTTTCTGGTAGATTTAAATGCGTAGAATTCATTAATGCCAAAAAAAGCGCTCAATTTTAAGAATTCGCAGAGATTTGAGCACTTTACTCACCTATCATAGGGTTGAAAAATTTTCGAATTTCGTTGAAATATTAGATATGGATTGAATCGGCTTATTTGACAGATTTTCATGCATAAAATGCATTGATTTTAAAAGAATCGCTTAATTCGAAGGATTGGCTGTAATTTGAACCCTTAAATAACCCTTAAAATGGCTGAAAATCACAAAATTCATGACAATGCTCGGTGTTTTTTGAATTTCCGTAAGGTACCCCCCTTATAGGTCCAGAAGAAATCACCTATTTTTCAAAGTATTCAAAGTTGTGATATCTTGGGTTTTTCTGGTAGATTTAAATGCGTAGAATTCATTAATGCCAAAAAAAGCGCTCAATTTTAAGAATTCGCAGAGATTTGAGCACTTTACTCACCTATCATAGGGTTGAAAAATTTTCGAATTTCGTTGAAATATTAGATATGGATTGAATCGGCTTATTTGACAGATTTTCATGCATAAAATGCATTGATTTTAAAAGAATCGCTTAATTCGAAGGATTGGCTGTAATTTGAACCCTTAAATAACCCTTAAAATGGCTGAAAATCACAAAATTCATGACAATGCTCGGTGTCGTTTTCTTGAATTTCCGTAAGGTACCCCCCTTATAGGTCCAGAAGAAATCACCTATTTTTCAAAGTATTCAAAGTTGTGATATCTTGGGTTTTTCTGGTAGATTTAAATGCGTAGAATTCATTAATGCCAAAAAAAGCGCTCAATTTTAAGAATTCGCAGAGATTTGAGCACTTTACTCACCTATCATAGGGTTGAAAAATTTTCGAATTTCGTTGAAATATTAGATATGGATTGAATCGGCTTATTTGACAGATTTTCATGCATAAAATGCATTGATTTTAAAAGAATCGCTTAATTCGAAGGATTGGCTGTAATTTGAACCCTTAAATAACCCTTAAAATGGCTGAAAATCACAAAATTCATGACAATGCTCGGTGTTTTCTTGAATTTCCGTAAGGTACCCCCCTTATAGGTCCAGAAGAAATCACCTATTTTTCAAAGTATTCAAAGTTGTGATATCTTGGGTTTTTCTGGTAGATTTAAATGCGTAGAATTCATTAATGCCAAAAAAAGCGCTCAATTTTAAGAATTCGCAGAGATTTGAGCACTTTACTCACCTATCATAGGGTTGAAAAATTTTCGAATTTCGTTGAAATATTAGATATGGATTGAATCGGCTTATTTGACAGATTTTCATGCATAAAATGCATTGATTTTAAAAGAATCGCTTAATTCGAAGGATTGGCTGTAATTTGAACCCTTAAATAACCCTTAAAATGGCTGAAAATCACAAATTCATGACAATGCTCGGTGTCGTTTTCTTGAATTTACGTAAGGTACCCCCCTTATAGGTCCAGAAGAAATCACCTATTTTTCAAAGTATTCAAAGTTGTGATATCTTGGATTTTTCTGGTAGATTTAAATGCGTAGAATCATTAATATCCTT
>JALAJA010001990.1:0-13679 GCA_023376005.1 Doryteuthis pealeii | reverse complement strand
AAGAGAGAGATTGGAAAGAAAAGGAAAAGCTAAGCTAAATACTCGGACTCTGCCAGAGAATTGAATAAGAACAAAAGCAAGAAGAATTGCATCGAGTCAATAATCTGATGGAGCGAACCTAGTAAAAACGATCATAATCAATATAAATGCCTCGTTTGATATTATTTTCCTCTCAGCCAAACAATGCAATACAAAAGAATTTAAAATCGAAAACTAAAACATTAAGATCGATGAAGACAATGTTTTTAGCAAGTAATCATCTAAGAAAAACAGAAGAAAAAAGATATTTTCACGGCTAAATCAAAATGAAATATCTATAAATATATTTCTTACCTTTCAATTGAATTCAACAATGTATTAAAATGAGAATTTCTTAAAGGTTAACAAGTTTTAGCAATTTGAAAATGCGTCAGATTCCGTCAAAAATTTGCAGAAATATGGCGGCAAATGTTTGCTTAACACGTGTCGTTAAGGTCGTCGCTAAAAGCACAAAGAAGCATGACGCAATTGTAATATCACGTGGGATATTCCTCCATATTTAAAAGTATTAAACTTATTTTTCATTTTATTTATTTATTTTTCTTACTTTAATAATTAGATATTTAATATGGCCAGAGCGGAGAGTTTCCACACTGATGTCGCTGCGGGCCACGGAGAAGTTTAGCATGGTGATTAGCGCCTTTTCAATAACAACACCGGTGGCCAAAAAGCTTCCATTCACCCATACACTGACGTCTTGTCCATTCACACAACAGTCACCATCTGCTGGGTCTGTGTGTGAAGCGCCACTTCGATCGGCAGCCGATATTCCGTAACCAATTCCCACAGCGTGCTCACGTTTCTCACGCCACCCTCGTTTTCCTGGACTTGTGCCGGAAATCAAACGGTGCACGCATACTGTGTCCGTCCGAAGGCGACCCACACTGGCATTCAACTGCAGCGCCACGTTGACTCCCTACAAAACGGCCCAAGCTCTGCATATTGATATGCCTGTCCTCGTGTACCGGTCGCAGCCAGCTCGCGTCTTCAGTTATCGCTCCTCCGTTTTCAATAACAACACAAGTGGCCAAACAGCTCTCATCGTCAGCCCATATACCGCAGCCAATTCACGCAGCGTGCTGAGCTGACGCTTCTGACGCCAACTTGGTGCGCACCCTCGTTTTCCCGGATAGTGGCTCGTAGATTCCACGGTGCACGCATGCTGAGACCGACGGTAGGCGACCCAACCTCGCATTCCACTGCAGCGCCAGGTTGACTCCTACAAATCGACATCAAGCTCTGCCAGGTTGACATGCTGTTCTCGTTTCTCGCTCGTAGCCATCTCCGTCTACAGCCGTTTTCAATAACAACACCGATGATCCAACAGCTTCATCAACAGTGATTTCGTGTGCATTCGCACAGCAGTCATGTGCTGGATATGTTGTGAAGCGCCACATCGATCGTCAGCCCAACTTTCTCGGCCAAGTCCCGCAGCGTGCTTAGCCGACGCTTCTGACGCCACTATTGTACTTACCCTCGATTTCCCGGACAGTGTGTCTGAAATCTCGCAGTACACGCATGCTGACCCGTCTGAAGGTGACCCCCCTCGCATTCCACTGCATTGCCACGTTGATTCCCTATAACGCCGCGTCAAAACCGGTGGCTAAACAGCTTTTATCCAGCCACACAGTGACGTCCTTCCATTTATACAATAATTACCATGTGCTGGATGTGTTTGTGAAGCGCCAACTCGATCGGCAGCTGATATTCCGCAGCCAATTCTGTTACCGTGCCGAGCTGACACTTCTGATGCCACTTGGTTCGTACCCTCGTTTTCCTGGACGGTGTGTCGGAAATACTGCGTCCGTCTGAAAGCGACCACCCTTGCATTCCACTGAATTCTGCCAGAAAGATATGCCTGTCCTCTCGTACCGGTCGCTACCAGCTCGCGTCTTCAGTTGTGGCTCCCCGTTTTCAATAGCAACTCCAGTGGCCAAATAGTTTGTATCCACTCAGCCAGTGACGTCCTTCCGATTTACACAACAGTCACAATGTGCTAGATCTATTTGTGAGGCGCCAACTCGATCGTCATCTCCTATATTGCAGCCAATTCCCGCAGCGTGCTGAGCTGACGCTTCTGACGACACCTTGGTTCGTACGCTCATTTTCCTTGACAGTGTGTCGGAAATCCAACGGTGTACGCATACTGCTTCTCTCCGAAGGCGACCCACCCTGGCTTTCCACTGCAGCGCCACCTCGACTCCTACAAAACGGCGTCAAGCTCTGTCTCGTGTACCGTTCGCAGCCAGCTCGTGTCATCAGATATGGCTCGTTCGTTTTCAATAACAGCACCAGTGGCCAAACAGCTTGCACCCACCCACAGAATGCCGTCCTTCCCATTTACACAACAGTCACCATGTGCAGGAGCTATTTGTAAAGCGCTAACTCGATCGTCATCCCATATACCGCAGCCAATTCATGCAGCGTGCTTAGCTGACGCTTCTGACGTCTTCTTGGTTAACACCCTCGTTTTCCCGGACAGTGTGGCGGATATCCCAAGGTGCACGCATGCTGAGACCGTCTACAGGCCACCCAACCTCGCATTCCACTACCAAGCCAGCTTGACTCCCTACAAACGGCGTCAAGCTCACCCTGATTGATATGCTTGTTCTCGTTTACCGGTCGTAGCCATCTCCCGTCTTCAGTTCGGGCTCAGCCATTTTCAATAACAACACCGGTCACCCAGTCCACGTTCACTCCTTACACCTACGCGTCTAAACTGTTGGTCAAACAGCTTGCATCCACCCACACAGTGACTTGTCCATTCACACACCAGTAACCATGTGCTGGATGTGTTTGTGAAGATCTCGTAATTATCTCCGACTCCATTTGACAAGGAGAGAGTATTTTACTTGATCGTTCCATCCAGTTGACACGGCGTTCATTGTTCGCGTCACCAACTCAGCTGCAACACTAAGCTAGCAACATACTGGTCAATGTCCGATCAGTCGCCCACATGCGGGAAACATGCTTCGGTGGGTAAGCACATCGGGTGTCGTCGGAAGCTCGCCCTCACCTCGTCGCTATTGAAATCGTCCGAGTTCCTCCCGGACGTACAAATCCAACGGCCGAGCTCCACCTCTTAGCTTCTCCAGGTCCTTGCAATTCAGTCGAATTCGCTCAATGTGCACCTTCACGCCAGCCACCAGACACACACTACCGTTAAGGAATATGTCGTTGATGAACCTTCAATCAGACGAACCGGCCAGCTCGACAGCTCACTGTCAAACTGCTGAAAACATTAAAGTGTCGGAAAAAATCAAAGCTATTCTTCGTTTGCGTCTTTTCACTGTGATAAATAACTCGGCTACCATGAAGGAAAGAATTGTTGAGATGCTTTTCAAATGGATTATTTCATTAGATAATTACGAGGGTAGGCTGAAATGTTCATAGGCTGAAAATCTTATTTGATCACGACATATCTTCCTCACATTTTACTAATGAGATCCAAGCACTGCAACACAAATGTAAGTTTGCGGAGCTCGTTATTGGGGGTTCTACGTTGAAAATAAACCTACTTTCATTATATACATCGGGAGTATCTAGGTCAGCCTATAAACATTTTAGCTGCATTTTACTATATAGTAAAATTATATATAGTAAAATATATGAATATATTTACATATTTTATATGTATATATATACATATCTCTATATATATACAACAATAAAAGACAAAAGAAAAACAGACAAGTTATTATAAAAGTTTAACTTTATTAACAATAAAAGTGTTTAATATAAATAATCAAAAAAATAAATTGAAATTAAAATGTTTAACAAGTTCAAAATAGTTCGGTGCGGTGTTTGATTTTTTTTGATTTTTTGATTTTTTGAATTTTTTTTCTTATTTTTTTGATTTTTTTGATTTTTTTGATTTTGATTTTTTGATTTTTTGATCTTTTTTGTTTGATTTTTAAAATATTTTCTTGTGTGAATGATCATCGGCTTCGTCTCTGCAATGATTTAGATAGGAGACAGAAGTAGAGATGTTCTTTCTTTGGATATTAAGATCGTTCTTTGCAGGACACATTGCAAACTGAATCCCAGCAAAAAACAGCAAAAAACCTGCAAATGATAAAAGTATTGAAATATTAGAAACGTCGTGATAAAAGAATAATAAATATAAAAGAAAAAGTGAACAGTTTGAATAAAGTTAAACACGTTCTTATGCTTTCATTTCATTCCGATTTACTTGATTTATTGATTTATGAATGAAATTATTTATCAATGGGATATTTTATAGAAATGATTTGTGAAAAGAATTTTTAAACGTCCCTCAAGCCAATTCTGTTTAATTTAAATTAATGAAATATCAACGGAATAAGAAAACGAAGAATAATCCTCTAAGAAATTAAATCAGCAGAAATTTCAATTGAAACGGCAACCAATCATGGAGAATGTGCAAATGTTAAGAGACAACGTCAACATTAATGTGTGACTCCAGTCACGTATGTCGAGATAAAAATAAAATCACACTATCCTATCAGCATAAACGCGATCCCCGTTAGTGCAATGGAGTGGTGTGGCATATGAGATGAGGTCTAGGGACGAAATGAATTTTATTTTTGCCGTTTACTAATATAAAAAGATAACAATGAGTATTTGTGAAATATCTCGTCAGCCGATCTGGGGAGATGACGTGATTGAAAAGAATGTAGAAATTGTGTTGAATCCCAATCTGATTCATAAGCAGAGTAACAAGACTGAAGACGATGAACTTTCTCGCCAGTTATGGCTTGTTGAGTAAAAGTAGGAGTTTGAAAACTTTGTGAAAATCAGTCTAAATTAAAAGTAATTGAAATTTTAAGATGTATTATTTTATTACAAACCTGAATTATTTGGGAGTCATCAGAGCATGATTTCATTGGATTTTCATTTCATTACGCAATTCGACTTTGTCATTTCTATGAGTGTAGTCGGCATTTTGTATTTGACTGTTCAGTGTGATTGTTTGTTTGTCACATTATAGGTGGTGTTCATATGTGACATTAGCCCTCAACATAAGTGAATATAAGTATGCAAGGACAATAGCAGAGTAATAACTGCGTGCCAATGCTCATTGGTTGTTGAATTGGTGGGCAGGTACATTTCGATGGAGGAGGGTTAACGTAGTAAGTGCCAGAACTACGATGAAATCGCGGCAGGGAAGAAGTGAATTTTTTCCAGGCAGACCGTTTATTTGCTACACTGGAACTCTTCCTGACGCTCTCCTCACGTGCTGTGCATATTTTCCCGCTTGACGAAGGCGGGTTAACGTCGTAGCTGCCGGATCTACGATGAAATCGCGGCACGGAAGAGGTGAATTTCTTCCAGAAAGACCGTTTACTACGCACAGCTACATTATCACACTGATTTAGTTTACACTCAATTTCATCTTCGTTTTCATGCAACTTAAGAGGCGGTAGCTCTGTATTGAGAGCTTTAATGGAAATAAGCCGCGCCATTTTCAATCTAAAACAAAGAAACCAGAAAAGATAATTTAACTTTTTCTATATTAGATATGCTTTTCTAAACGTTTCGAAAAAATAATTCTCCAATTGGAAATCAGAGGAAGAATGGAGACCATCTAGACAACAGCATTGTTAAGACCGGATAGAATAAGCAGAAATGTCATTGAGACCTGTGTAGACTTACACTCACTAACACTCCGATGAAAGTAATAACATCATAAGCGAATACAGCAAATTAACACAAACGGAGTACTGGAGTAGGCATGACTGCCTAGAAAAGCTCATTCACAGGGAATTGTGCAGGAATTTGAAGAAAAAATTAAACTACAAAATCTTATGTGCACAAACAGAACCCTTTCTTGACAATTAAACACATAAAATTCTCTGGGATTCTCACATAGAAACGGATCACCTAATTCCGGCTAGAAGACCATACCTAGTGCTAATTAACTAGCATAGAAGAAATTTTCTCATCTATTGGATTTTACTCTCATGGCTGACCACAAAGTAGTGAAAGAAAAGGAAAAGCTAGCTAAATACTCGGACTCTGCCAGAGAATTGAATAAGAACAAAAGCAAGAAGAATTGCATCGAGTCAATAATCTGATGGAGCGAACCTAGTAAAACGATCATAATCAATATAAATGCCTCGTTTGATATTATTTTCCTCTCAGCCAAACAATGCAATACAAAAGAATTTAAAATCGAAAAACTAAAACATTAAGATCGATGAAGACAATGTTTTTAGCAAGTAATCATCTAAGAAAAACAGAAGAAAAAAGATATTTTCACGGCTAAATCAAAAGGAAATATCTATAAATATATTTCTTACCTTTCAATTGAATTCAACAATGTATTAAAATGAGATTTTCTTAAAGGTTAACAAGTTTATAGCAATTTGAAAATGCGTCAGATTCCGTCAAAAAATTTGCAGAAATATGGCGGCAAATGTTTGCTTAACAACGTGTCGTTAAGGTCGTCGCTAAAAGCACAAAGAAGCATGACGCAATTGTAATATCACGTGGGATATTCCTCCATATTTAAAAGTATTAAACTTATTTTTCATTTTATTTATTTATTTTTTCTTACTTTAATAATTAGATATTTAATATGGCCAGAGCGGAGAGTTTCCACACTGATGTCGCTGCGGGCCACGGAGAAGTTTAGCATGGTGATTAGCGCCTTTTCAATAACAACACCGGTGGCCAAAAAGCTTCCATTCACCCATACACTGACGTCTTGTCCATTCACACAACAGTAACCATCTGCTGGGTCTGTGTGTGAAGCGCCACTTCGATCGGCAGCCGATATTCCGTAACCAATTCCCACAGCGTGCTCACGTTTCTCACGCCACCCTCGTTTTCCTGGACAGACATTGTGCCGGAAATCAAACGGTGCACGCATACTGTGTCCGTCCGAAGGCGACCCACCCTGGCATTCAACTGCAGCGCCACGTTGACTCCCTACAAAACGGCCCCAAGCTCTGCCATATTGATATGCCTGTCCTCGTGTACCGGTCGCAGCCAGCTCGCGTCTTCAGTTATCGCTCCTCCCTTTTCAATAACAACACAAGTGGCCAAACAGCTCTCATCGTCAGCCCATATACCGCAGCCAATTCACGCAGCGTGCTGAGCTGACGCTTCTGACGCCAACTTGGTGCGCACCCTCGTTTTCCCGGATAGTGGCTCGTAGATTCCACGGTGCACGCATGCTGAGACCGACGGTAGGCGACCCAACCTCGCATTCCACTGCAGCGCCAGGTTGACTCCCTACAAATCGACATCAAGCTCTGCCAGGTTGACATGCCTCTTCTCGTTTCTCGCTCGTAGCCATCTCCCGTCTACAGCCGTTTTCAATAACAACACCGATGATCCAACAGCTTCCATCCACCCGCACAGTGATTTCGTGTGCATTCGCACAGCAGTCATGTGCTGGATATGTTTGTGAAGCGCCACATCTATCGTCAGCCCAACTTTCTCGGCCAAGTCCCGCAGCGTGCTTAGCCGACGCTTCTGACGCCACTATTGTACTTACCCTCGATTTCCCGGACAGTGTGTCTGAAATCTCGCAGTACACGCATGCTGACCCCGTCTGAAGGTGACCCACCCTCGCATTCCACTGCATTGCCACGTTGATTCCCTATAACGCCGCGTCAAAACCGGTGGCTAAACAGCTTTTATCCAGCCACACAGTGACGTCCTTCCCATTTATACAATAATTACCATGTGCTGGAGTGTTTGTGAAGTGCCAACTCGATCGGCAGCTGATATTCCGCAGCCAATTCTGTTACCGTGCCGAGCTGACACTTCTGATGCCACCTTGGTTCGTACCCTCGTTTTCCTGGACGGTGTGTCGGAAATACTGGTCCGTCTGAAAGCGACCTACCCTTGCATTCCACTGAATTCTGCCAGAAAGATATGCCTGTCCTCTCGTACCGGTCGCTACCAGCTCGCGTCTTCAAGAGCTGACTGGAACATCCAAGCCAAGACTTTGCATTTCAACAGTGCATCTATTTTAGGACGTCACATCATTTATTTGCACACTTAAGACTGGTTTACCCACTTGAATGTGTGAAGAAATACAGTGTAATAACTGCGTCTCCGAAGGCCACCCTGGTTTGAAGCGCGCAGGACTCTACAAACGCGTCAAGTCTGCTACGTAGGGTCATCGGATATGGCTCGTTTTTCAACAGCCCTTATTGCACACAGAACTTCCTTTCCCCACAACAGCCATATTTTCCTGCTTGACGAAGGCGGCGTTAACGTCGTAGCTGCCGGATCTACGATGAAATCGCGGCACGAAGAGTGAATTTCTTCCAGAAGACCGTTTACTACGCACAGCTACATTATCACACTGATTTAGTTTACACTCAATTTCATCTTCGTTTCATGCAACTTAAGAGGCGGTAGCTCTGTATTGAGAGCTTTAATGGAAATAACCGCGCCATTTTCAATCTAAAACAAAAGAAACCAGAAAAGAAATTTACTTTTTCTATATTAATATGCTTTTCTAAACGTTTCGAAAAATAATTCTCCAATTGAAATCAGAGGAGAATGGGAACCATCTAGACAACAGCATTGTTAAGACCGGATAGAATAAGCAAAATGTCATTGAGACCTGTGTAGACTTACACTCACTAACACTCGATGAAAGTAATAACATCATAAGCGAATACAGCAAATTAACACAAACGGAGTACTGGAGTAGGCATGACTGCCTAAAAAGCTCATTCACAGGAATTGTGCAGAATTTGAAGAAAAAATTAAACTACAAAATCTTATGTGCACAAACAGAACCCTCTCTTGACAATTAAAACATAAAATTCTCTGGATTCTCACATAGAAACGGATCACCTAATTCGGCTAGAAGACCATACCTAGTGCTAATTAACTAGCATAGAAGAAATTTTCATCTATTGGATTTTACTCATGGCTGACCACAAAGTAGTGAAAGAAAAGGAAAAGCTAGCTAAATACTCGGACTCTGCCAGAGAATTGAATAAGAACAAAAGCAAGAAGAATGCATCGAGTCAATAATCTGATGGAGCGAACCTAGTAAAACGATCAAATCAATATAAATGCCTCGTTTATATTATTTTCCTCTCAGCCAAACAATGCAATACAAAAGAATTTAAAATCGAAAAACTAAAACATTAAGATCGATGAAGACAATGTTTTTAGCAAGTAATCATCTAAGAAAAACAGAAGAAAAAAGATATTTTCACGGCTAAATCAAAATGAAATATCTATAAATATATTTCTTACCTTTCAATTGAATTCAACAATGTATTAAAATGAGATTTTCTTAAAGGTTAACAAGTTTATAGCAATTTGAAAATGCGTCAGATTCCGTCAAAAAATTTGCAGAAATATGGCGGCAAATGTTTGCTTAACAACGTGTCGTTAAGGTCGTCGCTAAAAGCACAAAGAAGCATGACGCAATTGTAATATCACGTGGGATATTCCTCCATATTTAAAGTATTTAAACTTATTTTTCATTTATTTATTTATTTTTCTTACTTTAATAATTAGATATTTAATATGGCCAGAGCGGAGAGTTTCCACACTGATGTCGCTGCGGGCCATGGTGATTAGCGCCTTTCAATAACAACACCGGTGGCCAAAAAGCTTCCATTCACCCATACACTGACGTCTTGTCCATTCACACAACAGTCACCATCTGCTGGGTCTGTGTGTGAAGCGCCACTTCGATCGGCAGCCGATATTCCGTAACCAATTCCCACAGCGTGCTCACGTTTCTCACGCCACCCTCGTTTTCCCGGACATTGTGCCGGAAATCAAACGGTGCACGCATACTGTGTCCGTCCGAAGGCGACCCACACTGGCATTCAACTGCAGCGCCACGTTGACTCCCTACAAAACGGCCCCAAGCTCTGCCATATTGATATGCCTGTCCTCGTGTACCGGTCGCAGCCAGCTCGCGTCTTCAGTTATCGCTCCTCCCTTTTCAATAACAACACAAGTGGCCAAACAGCTCTCATCGTCAGCCCATATACCGCAGCCAATTCACGCAGCGTGCTGAGCTGACGCTTCTGACGCCAACTTGGTGCGCACCCTCGTTTTCCCGGATAGTGGCTCGTAGATTCCACGGTGCACGCATGCTGAGACCGACGGTAGGCGACCCAACCTCGCATTCCACTGCAGCGCCAGGTTGACTCCTACAAATCGACATCAAGCTCTGCCAGGTTGACATGCCTGTTCTCGTTTCTCGCTCGTAGCCATCTCCCGTCTACAGCCGTTTTCAATAACAACACCGACGATCCAACAGCTTCAACAGTGATTTCGTGTGCATTCGCACAGCAGTCATGTGCTGGATATGTTTGTGAAGCGCCACATCGATCGTCAGCCCAACTTTCTCGGCCAAGTCCCGCAGCGTGCTTAGCCGACGCTTCTGACGCCACTATTGTACTTACCCTCGATTTCCCGGACAGTGTGTCTGAAATCTCGCAGTACACGCATGCTGACCCCGTCTGAAGGTGACCCACCCTCGCATTCCACTGCATTGCCACGTTGATTCCCTATAACGCCGCGTCAAAACCGGTGGCTAAACAGCTTTTATCCAGCCACACAGTGACGTCCTTCCCATTTATACAATAATTACCATGTGCTGGATGTGTTTGTGAAGCGCCAACTCGATCGGCAGCTGATATTCCGCAGCCAATTCTGTTACCGTGCCGAGCTGACACTTCTGGAACCACCTTGGTTCGTACCCTCGTTTTCCTGGACGGTGTGTCGGAAATACTGCGTCCGTCTGAAAGCGACCCACCCTTGCATTCCACTGAATTCTGCCAGAAAGATATGCCTGTCCTCTCGTACCGGTCGCTACCAGCTCGCGTCTTCAGTTGTGGCTCCCCCGTTTTCAATAGCAACTCCAGTGGCCAAATAGTTTGTATCCACTCAGCCAGTGACGTCCTTCGATTTACACAAACAGTCACAATGTACTAGATCTATTTGTGAGGCGCCAACTCGATCGTCATCTCCTATATTGCAGCCAATTCCCGCAGCGTGCTGAGCTGACGCTTCTGACGACACCTTGGTTCGTACGCTCATTTTCCTTGACAGTGTGTCGGAAATCCAACGGTGTACGCATACTGCTTTCTCTCGAAGGCGACCCACCCTGGCTTTCCACTGCAGCGCCACCTCGACTCCCTACAAAACGCGTCAAGCTCTGTCCTCGTGTACCGTCGCAGCCAGCTCGTGTCATCAGATATGGCTCGTTCGTTTTCAATAACAGCACCAGTGGCCAAACAGCTTGCACCCACCCACAGAATGCCGTCCTTCCCATTTACACAACAGTCACCATGTGCAGGAGCTATTTGTAAAGCGCTAACTCGATCGTCATCCCATATACCGCAGCCAATTCATGCAGCGTGCTTAGCTGACGCTTCTGACGTCTTCTTGGTAACACCCTCGTTTTCCCGGACAGTGTGGCGGATATCCCAAGGTGCACGCATGCTGAGACCGTCTACAGGCCACCAACCTCGCATTCCACTACCGAGCCAGCTTGACTCCCTACAAAACGGCGTCAAGCTCACCCTGATTGATATGCTTGTTCTCGTTTTACCGGTCGTAGCCATCTCCCGTCTTCAGTTCGGGCTCAGCCATTTTCAATAACAACACCGGTCACCCAGTCCACGTTCACTCCTTACACCTACGCGTCTAAACTGTTGGTCAAACAGCTTGCATCCACCCACACAGTAACTTGTCCATTCACACACCAGTAACCATGTGCTGGATGTGTTTGTGAAGATCTCGTAATTATCTCCGACTCCATTTCACAAGGAGAGAGTATTTTACTTGATCGTTCCATCCAGTTGACACGGCGTTCATTGTTCGCGTCACCAACTCAGCTGCAACACTAAGCTAGCAACATACTGGTCAATGTCGATCAGTCGCCACATGCGGGAACATGCTTCGGTGGGTAAGCACATCGGGTGTCGGAAGCTCGCCCTCACCTCGTCGCTATTGAAATCGTCCGAGTTCCTCCCGGACGTACAAATCCAACGGCCGAGCCCCACCTCTTAGCTTCTCCAGGTCCTTGCAATTCAGTCGAATTCGCTCAATGTGCACCTTCACGCCAGCCACCAGACACACACTACGTTAAGGAATATGTCGTTGAGAACCTTCAATCAGACGAACGGCCAGCTCGACAGCTCACTGTCAAACTGCTGAAAAACATTAAAGTGTCGGAAAAAATCAAAGCTATTCTTCGTTTGCGTCTTTTCACTATGATAAATAACTCGGCTACCATGAAGGAAAGAATTGTTGAGATGCTTTTCAAATGGATTATTTCATTAGATAATTACGAGGGTAGGCTGAAATGTTCATAGGCTGAAAATCTTATTTGATCACGACATGTCTTCCTCACATTTTACTAATGAGATCCAAGCACTGCAACACAAATGTAAGTTTGCGGAGCTCGTTATTGGGGGTTCTACGTTGAAAATAAACCTACTTTTATTATATACATCTGGAGTATCTAGGTCAGCCTATAAACATTTTAGCTGCATTTACTATATAGTAAAATTATATATAGTAAAAATATGAATATATTTACATATTTTATATGTATATATACATATCTCTATATATATACAACAATAAAAGACAAAAGAAAAACAGACAAGTTATTATAAAAGTTTAACTTTATTAACAATAAAAGTGTTTAATATAAATAATCAAAAAAAAATTAAATTAAAATGTTTAACAAGTTAAAAATAGTTCGGTGCGGTGTTTGATTTTTTTGATTTTTTTTTTTTGAATTTTTTTTTCTTATTTTTTTTGATTTTTTGATTTTTTTGATTTTGATTTTTTTGATTTTTGATCTTTTTTTGTTGATTTTTAAAATATTTTCTTGTGTGAATGATCTCGGCTTCGTCTCTGCAATGATTTAGATAGGAGACAGAAGTAGAGAGATTCTTTCTTTGGATATTAAGATCGTTCTTTGCAGGACACATTGCAAACTGAATCCCAGGAAAAAACCAGCAAAAAACCTGCAAATGATAAAAGTATTGAAAATATAGAAACGTCGTGATAAAAGAATAATAAATATAAAAGAAAAAGTGAACAGTTTGAATAAAGTTAAACACGTTCTTATGCTTTCATTTCATTCCGATTTACTTGATTTATTGATTTATGAATGAAATTATTTATCAATGGGATATTTTATAGAAATGATTTGTGAAAAGAATTTTTTAAACGTCCCTCAAGCAATTCTGTTTAATTTAAATTTAATGAAATATCAACGGAATAAGAAAACGAAGAATAATCCTCTAAGAAATTAAATGAGAGAATTTCAATTGAAACGGCAACCAATCATGGAGAATGTGCAAATGTTAAGAGACAACGTCAACATTAATGTGTGACTCCAGTTCCGTATGTCGAGATAAAATAAAATCACACTATCCTATCAGCATAAAACGCGATCCCCGTTAGTGCAATGAGTGGTGTGGCATATCAGATGAGGTCTAGGGACGAAATGAATTTTATTTTTGCCGTTTACTAATATAAAAAGATAACAATGAGTATTTGTGAAATATCTCGTCAGCCGATCTGGGGAGATTACGTGATTGAAAAGAATGTAGAAATTGTGGTTGAATCCCAATCTGAGTTCATAAGCCAGAGTAACAGACTGAAGACGATGAACTTTCTCGCCAGTTTATGGGCTGTTT
>JALAJA010001989.1:0-10856 GCA_023376005.1 Doryteuthis pealeii | reverse complement strand
CGAAGCCGGCCGCAGACAGAACAGCCTCCAGAAAACCATGGTCAACCCTATCGAAGGCCTTGGACTGATCTAAATTGATCAGCGCGGCATTACCGTCGACTTTTTCTATGATCGTGCGAATTGTATGCAGACTGTCCTGAATAGTCCTGCCCTTCACAGCACAAGTCTGTTCAGAGGCAATTAGACTAGGCAGGGCAGTCTGCAAACGATCTGCCAGGATCTTCGCCAAAATCTTTAAGTCAGTGTTCAACATCGTTAAAGGGCGAAAGTTACTAACCCCATCCCCACCATGTTTGCTCTTACGTAGTAACTTCACAACCCCTCGGGTGAAGCGTCGGGGAATAGTCCCCTGCCTCATCCAGTTGTTGTAGACAGTCACCAGCAAGGGTACAAACATGGGCGACAGCCTCAAGTACACTTCGTAGGGCAGACCATCAATCCCGGGGTCTTTTCTAACCCGACCGACTTCAACGCCTGCCGTACTTCGTCTTCCGTAATGCGCCCCTCACACCCCAGCTGCTTCCGTCTCCTCAAGGCGAGGGAAGTCAGCGAGATAGGTGTCGAACTGAGCAGAGCTCAGCCCGGGCTCCCTAGTGAAGAGCTTCTGGTAGTAGTCAGCGAACTCCCTGCAAATATCTTTGTTTGTGGTTCGCCGATGTCCGTCCGGCGACGTAACACTCGCAATATGCCTTTGCTTGGCGGCCCTTAGCTCTTCCGCTCGCAGTTCACGAGCCATATTCGCTGCTTCGCAAGACATTCTTTTTAACCTAGCTCTAACTACCTGAGCTTGGTACTTTTTTGTTATCAGATAAAGCCAACTCAGCCCTAGCTATGTTAGTAGCTAAGCTATCTCCCTCCCTCACGGCCCTATCTAAACTATCGCCTAACACTCTTTGCTCCGCTAGTCTATCTAGCTTGAGTCTCTTACTGTAATCGGCAGCAAAGGACCTAATTCTATCCTTAAGCCTACGCCACCAGGCATTTCCTATTACAGCACCCGTCAATTCCCTCTTAACTGTTAGTTCTAACTGGCTAATGAATTCTTTGTCTTCCAACAAAGAAGTATTTTAATTTCCAATAGCCAGACAACCTAACCTTAACCTTATCTAATTTCAGCTTGACACAAACCATTCTATGGTCAAAGCCTCCTAAAGCTTCAAAACTTGGACCTTCTATAAGATCTAGATCGACTCGCCTAACTAACACTCTGTCGATATAGCTAGACAGCTGACGACCAGAGGCGCCCTTACCGGTCCAAGTCCATTGTACCCCATCTGGATGCTCTTCACGGAATTTATCGACGAGATCAAATCTCTCGACAAAATCCCTGAAGTGTTTGGCATCCAGGTTGTTAGTGGCCCTAGACCCTTCCCCCTGTCTAGTTGGGGATCAAGGACGGCGTTCCAATCACCCGCTAAAACTAAACGTCTTGATGACGTCACATACGGCTCGATGCGCCGAAAAAAGTCGGGAAGCTCGCTCGTCGCATTAGGCCCATAAACCCCAATGAAACGAAAAGCTCTTCCTTCTATGGTAGCATCCAGCACGCAAAGTCTTCCCTCCGGATCTGAAAAAACAAAAGAACATGACGCATGCAGATCTCTGCTAATCAGCCAAGAGACACCCCGAGAACGACCATCAAAACATGCTGAAAAAGGTTCGTAAACCTCTGACAGAATATCTTCACGGAAGTTGGAATCAAAGCGAGTCTCTTGTAAGCAGCATATATGCACCTCACGACTCTTAAGCCGTTCAAGGAGACGTTTCCTTTTTGATGGCGACCTAAGGCCGCGAGCATTCATACTTACCGACTTTAGTTCCATTAAGGGGTTCACTGGAGTTGGGGCCGTGGACCGAACATGTCTGGGGACAGGACACCGATGGCATCGCTCATCGAGTCATAACCCAATTCTTTTGTCATGACACCGTCATGAGCGATGCCACCAATGTCCCGTGGGTAGGTTAACTTAAGGGCCCTATAGAGGGATGGGTGTAGATAAACAGGGACCCTCCCCAAATCACACTTTAAGTGATTCGCCTCAGTCACGATGTATGAGAGTGGGCCGAAGGTCTCGTTAGCATCAGCCAACATGCTCTCAATGGGCCGGGCCCTTCGACCCACTCTCATAACTGACAACACCTTACAGTTCGGGAAGTTTTGGGGGTCCTCTACATCCTTATTATCTATGATTTTAAAGTTCTGCAGGACCCCCAATTCTTTCTTTGTTTGGGCCTTCAGCTTGGAGTGGTTCTGCAGGATGTCATCACGCACCCTGCAGACGTTTTTTCCCACTCCAAACATCACCCACTCTTTTTTTTTAAATTTTGTAAGTTCCTCATCGGAACTGCCCGCAGAAACACTCCTCTGCCTTTTTTTGGGGGACTGATTTCCGGTATCCATGGGGGATGCTGGTATTTTGACAGGGGAGGAAGTTGGGGTCGCCTTGGGCGTTTTTTTGGGGGACTTTTGGATGGGGGACTTGTGAGGGGACTTGGACGGGGTCTTTTTTTTTGAAGGGGTTTGTTTGGGGGACTGCTTCACAGGGGGATGGGTCCCCTTCTGCCCCAACACTGTCATTTTTGGGGGCGGCATGTCGCTGGAAGTTGATGTTGACGCTGGTGGTGGTGGTCTAATGGTTCTGGGCGATGGTGCCTTCTTCTCTGGAGTCTTGCGTGCCTCATCCAGACCCTTCTTCCACTCCAGCAGCTTTTGGAATTTCTCTTTCCCAGGACTGTGGCACACAACCTTTGCCTGGGAAGCAAACGACTTTGGGGACTCTCCTACAATTGTAGTGTCTCCCTGGGTACCTTTAGGGGATTGAGGTGCATCTGGTTGGACCTTCCTCCCACCTTTACCTACAGTCATCCACTTGTCCTTTGATCCCTCTGCAGAGGTCATAGAGGTGGTCTCGGGAGAAGCATTGACTGCAGGCGAGACTACGGGAGCCTCCTTTGTGCCTTTAACAATTGTGGCTGAGAGGGCATTTGGTTTTTTGGTGGACGCCTGAGGCGCTCCCTTTCGCCCCTGGCATTTTGCGGAGAGGTGACCAGTTTCTCCACATTGCCAACACACGGGTTTTCGCCCGGTGACGATGACATTAAGTCGGCGTCCCTCAAAATCCAACCAGTTGGGAACGGCATAAAAGGAGTCGGTGCTTAGCATCACATCATATGCCCACTCCCCGCGCATAACGTCCCGATTGACGTTGATCACCTGACCAAACTTCATTATGCGAGCAGTTAGATTTTCCTCTTTGAGGTAACTGGGCACCTCGCATACTGTGACCGTGGTCCTCCGTCGCCCCATATACTCGACCCTCACGATGTGTTCTTTGGTCTCAAAGTATATTTAGTTAGGGCGACGGCCTCCTCTTCTGTCGGCAACAGCACGTCCCATAAAGGGTAGTAATCACCAGTTATAATTGATATAACTTTGATCCCCAGAGAGGTCAGTATTTTAATGACCAAGTCTTTTTTAACCTTAACCGTCTTTCTGGTTGCACGGTCTACGATAAAGACAGACACAATTCTTTTTTGTAGGTCTAGTTTATGCTGCTCCAAATTGAACATCATGCCCTTTTCCTCAACCTCTGAGAAAATGGCACTAGCCCTCTGGAGCAGATCGGCAACATCGATCTTTAGTTTTGGAGGAGCACTCCACACATTTTTAGGAGAGTCCCCACTGGTCTTATTCGTGTTATTTTCATTTTCTTTTAGGGAAGAAGGAGAATTACCAATTGGTTTTTTCTCTTCTTTCTTTTTATGGACATTTTGCCCCTTTTCATTAGGGGACTTAAAAAGGGCCTTTTTGGCCGAGCCGGAATTCCGGTCGGCCATAAGGCAACGTAAAAAGAGGGAAATAAACCCTTACCTTTTTAATTTTTGTTTTTGTTTTTTCCGGTTGGGATCTGAAATTTTTTTCTTATTTTGTGTGTGTGAAATTGGCCCTAACAAAGGTTGTGAGCCACAGTCCGGGAAAGCTGGAGTTTCCGAAGGTCAGTTGAAGGAGTTAGGGAAAAAAGGAGAAATGCAGTCTTAATGGTCTTTGAATGAAAAAAGGATTGACTGAAGAAGAAGAAAAAAAGAATGAAGAAAAAAATGAATGAAAAAAAATCTTTCTTATATAACCAGTGCTGGTTACGCTCGGACGCAAACCGGTCGCGCCCACACCCCGCTTCAAAGAAACAGAGAGGGGGAAAAAAAGGATTTTTGTGATATAGATATTTATTGTATAAGATATACAAATATGGCACAAGGCCGAGTTGGGGGGGGAAACTGGTCATTTCTTTTAACTTGGCTAGTTTCATTTGCTACTCATACATTCTAATTTTATTCACATTTACCACAAAATACATTCATACTCCAAACACCATGCAAAATTACCATCCACTCAGTGACAACCTATTACTAAAAAATTTACATATTCGTGAGGGAGGGGGGCATAATTTTTTTTTTTTTTTTTTTTTTTAAACGAAACAAACCCCAGGATGAGAAAAATAAATATATGACAAAAATAAAATGAATATTACGAGTGACCCCCCTCACTTCCTAATTTACAGAAAGGAAAACATTTCTCCGGTCGAAAAATTGCTTGCGGGGGGCTTAAATAAAATCAAAACCTCCGTTAAGCATCCGAAGAACTGAAATTTCTGTCTTCTAATGGGGAAGGGATGGAGACATAAAACAAGATTTTAAGGGGTACTAAAAAAATCAAAAAGGACCAATGAACTCACATACACTAGCCAAGTTAATCTAATAGGTCATACATTTAACAAATAAAGTCATTTAAACACATGTCAAAATTTTTTCCACAAAAGTCAAAATATTTAAACGAAAAATTATGTCGTTTAAACAAATGTCCATTTTTTTCCTTTACCAAATGTCAATTTTCCTTTTTTCATAACCAAAAGTCCAAAATTTAAAACAAAAGTCAATTTCTTTAACAAACGTCCACATCAAAATTATGCCTTACCTTAGAGGCCTTGAGGTTTAGCACTAAACATGCGTGGGCTCAGGACACCGACTGACCCGCTCATTAAACCGAAACCCATCTCTTCGGTAAAGGCTCCGTAATAAGCCAGCCCCCCGATGTCCTGCGGAAATGTCAATTTCAATGCCCTGTATAGGGATGGGTGCAAACAGATAGGCACCCTCCCAGGGTCACATTGTCGAAGTTCGTCTATATGCATCAGGTACGATATTGGGCCGAAAGCCTCATTAGCTTCTTCCACCATAGCCATGATGGATTCAGCTTTTCGGCCCGTTCTGATGACCGAAGTTACCTTCGCATCCCTGAAAAGTTCAGGGTCTTCTATATTTACTCCATTAACCTCCTTAAAGTTAAGGAGGACTTCCAAGTCTTTCATTGTCTTTGGGGGGAGATTATCGTGATTACCCAGGATGTCTCCCTTCACCCTGCAAATGTCTTTCCCAGTAGCAACTAGTTTCTTTTTTAGTTTAGGTAGTTCAGATTCTGAACTACCTGTCGACGGGCTTCGCTGTCTTTTTGGATTCGCCTGGTTCAACCATTTAAGAAGATTGTTAACCTTCTCTTTCTTGGTTGAGCTGGCGTCTTTCGAGTTTTCCGAGCGGGGGTGTGTTACCGCTTCAAAATCTTCTGTTTCCATAGGGGTCCTTGGAGTTTGAGTTTCCGAGCGGGGGTGTGTTACCGCTTCGCCTTTTGAAGTTTCCGAGCGGGGGTGTGTTACCGCTTCGCCTTTTGAAGTTTCCGAGCGGGGGTGTGTTACCGCTTCGCCTGTTACCGCTTCGCCTTTTGAAGTTTCCGAGCGGGGGTGTGTTACCGCTTTTCTAAGAATTCTCCCACGTTTTCCTACTGTCAGCCAATCTCCCTCATCGGGGAGCAGGGGGGTCTGGTTACCCCCAACCACCTCGGCCGCGGTCCTGACAGCAGGTAAGAGTATAGAAGTATCTTTTTCCTTCTGAGTTGTCTGTATGCGTAAAACATTCTGGTTCACCTGGCCCTTTTTAGCCGGGCAGTCTTTTTTTAAATGACCAACCTTCAGACAGAAAAAACACGTCGGTCTCCTACCAGTAACAATTACTGGCATTTTCCTTTCATCTACTTCCAGCCAGGGGGGAATGGAGTCAAAAGCCTGCTTATCAAGCATAATATCAAATTTCCATTCCCCTCTGAAAGCATTATGGCTGGCGCCTACTATGTTACCAAATTGCAACATGCAAGCCGCCAGGTTCTCGTCTGAGATGTAACTCGGTACTTCGTAGATAGACACAGTTGTCCGTCGTCGTCCACAGAACTCTACCCTTAGAATATGTTCTTCCGTTTCTAAGTGAGTCTTTGTTAGTGTGACAGCGGCTTCCATTGTCGGTAGCAACACGTCCCATACAGCATAAGAGGTGCCAGCTATGATAGCTGACACTTTAACTCCTAAACTCCTAAGAGACTTTGTTACAGAGTCTTTCGTAGTTTTCAAAATCTTTTTTGTCTCTTTGTCAACCGCAAAGATAGACAATGTTCTTGTTTGTTGTTCTTTTTTCAATTCTTCCAAATTGTACAGTAGTCCGTCTTCCTTTACTTGCTGCATTAAACACGTGGCACGCTCGACGAGTTCGTCCACGTTAACTTCAACATTTGGTTTCGCATTCCACACATTTTTGTCCGCGTCACAAATGGTCGTTGTAGTAGTCGGCGTCTTTGGTAAGATTTGTTCCTTCGCTGGTTCAATTCCTTTTTTATTAGGAATATTCGGTTTATTTTGAACCCCTGTTTTCTCGGGGGTTCCAAATAATGCCTTCATGGCAGCACCGAGTTTAGGGTCAGCCATAATCCTTTGTAAAATGAGAAGAAAGAGAATTCTCTTTTCCTTTAAAAAGGAATAAAAAGACAAAAATGTCTTAAGTCAAATTAGTCTTGAGTAAAGACTATATATAAAAAAAATTTAAAAAAACATAACTAAAACTGGTCAACTAAATAAATTGCAAAAAATGCATGCAATTTCTAGTCAAGTAAAGTCAAATCTGGTCTTCCGGAGAGCGAGCAAAAACACGTCCGGCATGGGGCAAATGGTCACTTCTACTTATAGACTCGCCTATAAACACGTGACCTGAGAAGGATTTCTATTGTCCAATCACTGGCACTGCTGCTGCTGCTTATGCTGTATTAATAGAGACCATATTCTGAGCTTATGTCATTGATACTTGGATTATCTCGGACGAAGGACTTACAAGGAATACGTTAACACTGGATTCTTACTGGCTTGCTTACTTATTCATTACATCTGGAACGAAGGATGGCTGCCAGATATTCAACAGGTTATGGAACCAGACGCGCACGGATCTTTTTCAATGGCAATGATGACAGCTTCGAAATTTGGGAAACTAAGTTCAATGGATACCTTCGAATCCTTCAACTGCATGATATAATCAATGCACCATCTGACCACCCGGAGGACCCAGTTTTCGTAGATAAAAATGCTGCAATATACGCAGAATTAATACAATGCTTGGATGATCGAAGTCTCTCACTCGTAATGCGAGAAGCTCGTGATAATGGTAGAAAAGCAATGGAAATATTAAGGACCCACTATTTGTCAAAAGGCAAACCAAGAATTGTGGGATTGTATCGACAACTAAGTTCGTTAAGTAGAAACGATTATGAATCAATTACTGATTACATAATCCAAACTGAGAGCATTGCTAGCTCATTAAGGGATGCCGGGGAGATTGTAAGCGATGGATTGTTGATCGCTATGGTATTGAAGGGCCTGCCTTCAAATTTCAAACCCTTTGCAACAGTAATAACCCAAAGGGATAAGACTATGACGTTTACGGAATTCAAAGTCAGTCTTCGTAGTTATGAGGAGACAGAAAGTATGTACTCTGGGGAACCAAAAAATAGAACTATACAACTAAAGACCCAATTCAAAAAGGGTAAAATCAACCCTCGCTATGAGGACAGATCAACTAGATATACCAACTACCAAAATTATCAGGGAAGCAATTGGAAGGATACCAAGAAGTCGCCAACAAAAACAAATATTATTTGTTATGTTTGTCAGAAAAAGGGCCATATGTCCTATGATTGCAGGAATAGGAAAGACTTTTGTCAAAATGTTAAATATTCCCCCCAAAGAAAAAAGACATATTTCTTTTCTGCTGGATATGATTCTTTAGCACATAAAGAACATTTGCTCGTTGATTGCGGGGCCACTCAACATGTCATCAACGATAAAACTAAATTTATCAGTTGGGACCCCAATTTTCAATCTGAGAATCACTTCGTGGAATTGGCTGATGGAAGTCAATCCACTGGCTTAGTGCAAGGACGTGGTGACGCGCGTGTATATTTGAAAAATAGTAAAAGTCAAATTTGCGAAAGCATTTTGAAAGGGGTATTGTATATCCCCACTTTTAAACAAAACATCTTTTCAGTAAGGGCAGCTACGGCTTCCGGGGCCCACATGAATTTTGGACACAAAACATCAAAGTTGATCTACCCAAATGGTACTATATTTAATATAGTAAGAATGGGCTGTTTGTATTATTAAAAAGATATTAATTCCTCCGAGACTGCGAAATATGATATTAATCCGTGCCATAGTCTTGGAACTCTGTAAAATGAGTGATATCAAAAAAACTGCCAATAGTAGTAAATGTAAGGAAAATGAAATTTACCCCCCTCATTAAAAACTAACTGTTGTAATATATGTATTAAAAAAAAAATGGCCGAGACTAAAAACAAAGTGTTAAAGAAAAGAGATACGAAGATATTGTCGCTCGTTTTTGCGACAGCTGGTCAAATTGAACATGTTGGAAAATCCAATTTAAGGTATGTTGTAAATTTATTGACGATTTTTCTGGACTTATGATGTTATATTTCCTAGCCCATGAATCTGATACTCTGCTAGTTACGAAACAATACTAAGCAGATGTAAGCCAATATGGCAAAGTTTGAAGTTTTTACCGGTTCTAGACCGAATTTAAGTCGTATGCATATTTTTGGGACGACTTGTTTTGCTGTGTGCAAAATAAAAAGAAATTGGATCCTCGTTCTAAGGAGGGTATTTTTATCAAGTATGATAAACAAAGTGGGCGTTCCTGGAATAATATTTTCCAGAGTTACCTGTTTGAACAGGATTATGTGATGCCGAATGGGCAGGTTCAAATGACCAAAAAAAAGTATATCAGGATACTGTTTTAAATTATCGGACGAAAGCTCGAGCATTTCCTGAAAATCTAAAAGAACAACCAGTGGTCTCTTTGTCAACATGTGAGGCCGAATTTGTTAATATGGCGGTAACAGTCCGCGAAGCCCTTTATTTACAAACATTAGTGTTAAAAACCCTGTAACTATTTATTGTGACAGTCAGTCGAGCATACTACTGGCAAAAACCCCCTCATACACCAGAAAACAAAACATATTGATATAAAATATCAACTTATAAGGAATGAAATTAAAGAGGGGTAAGATTAACATTTCAGATCTGTTCACAGGATCGTTGAACAGGATAAAGCTGAATGATTTTAAAAGAGATATCATGGGGGCCCAAAATTAAACTTAAGATTTTGCCCTGTCGGTTTGGGCTGTAGAATAATCCGACTGTATTCATGCAGAGGGGTAAGACCCCCCAAAAATGAATGTCCTGGGCAATGACATTAAACCTGTTCAATAAGTTACTAATTCATTAACTTGTATTAATTAAATGTATTGTACTGTAAAGTACCGTATTCTTTTGAACTAACAAAACAAAAACAAAAAAAAAAAAAAGAAAAAAAAAAAAAAAAACAAAAAACAAAACAGAAACCCCAAAAAAGGGCCAAAAATACTAACTTTGGCCAGTAATGTTAGGAGTAGGAAAAAAAAATAATAATAATTAATATTTTTTTTTACAAAGTAAGCTTAGTAGAATATTAGATTAGTAATAGTATTTTGCTTTTACTAAAAATGAAATTACAAATTTCTTAATGACTTTATTGTAAACATTCTCTGAATGAAATGATTTGTCGATTGTAATCGATTGTAAATTTCCTCAATGGAGGAATTAATATTGTTGAATGGAATAGCCCCATTTATATCAAAAAAGGGGGCGTGTTGGATTTTTGATATAAGGCATGGGGCAAATGGTCACTTCTACTTATAGACTCGCCTATAAACACGTGACCTGAGAAGGATTTCTATTGTCCAATCACTGGCACTGCTGCTCTGCTTTGCTGTATTAATAGAGACCATATTCTGAGTTATTCATTGACATTTGGATTATCTCTGACGAAGGACTTACAAGGAATACGTTAACACTGGATTCTTACTGGCTTGCTTACTTATTCATTACATCTGGAACGAAGGATGGCTGCCAGATATTCAACAGGTTATGGAACCAGACGCGCACGGATCTTTTTCAATGGCAATGATGACAGCTTCGAAATTTGGGAAACTAAGTTCAATGGATACCTTCGAATCCTTCAACTGCATGATATAATCAATGCACCATCTGACCACCCGGAGGACCCAGTTTTCGTAGATAAAAATGCTGCAATATACGCAGAATTAATACAATGCTTGGATGATCGAAGTCTCTCACTCGTAATGCGAGAAGCTCGTGATAATGGTAGAAAAGCAATGGAAATATTAAGGACCCACTATTTGTCAAAAGGCAAACCAAGAATCGTGGGATTGTATCGACAACTAAGTTCGTTAAGTAGAAACGATTATGAATCAATTACTGATTACATAATCCAAACTGAGAGCATTGCTAGCTCATTAAGGGATGCCGGGGAGATTGTAAGCGATGGATTGTTGATCGCTATGGTATTGAAGGGCCTGCCTTCAAATTTCAAACCCTTTGCAACAGTAATAACCCAAAGGATAAGACTATATCTTT
>JALAJA010001988.1:0-13926 GCA_023376005.1 Doryteuthis pealeii | reverse complement strand
TTGTTTTGTCTTAATTCTACGCTCATTTTTATTTTGAAAAAATCTAATTTGCTTTGCAAAATAACTTTTCAATTTACAAAATGTAAAATAATTGTTTAATTAAAAAAAAAGAAAGTAAATAAGATTCCTACACAATGTGTCTTAAAATTGTTTTCTTGGCTGAAAAGAAATAGAGTAAAAGGGGTAAGCACATCAAATAATTGTTAGTAAAAATTTAGGAAGATGCTATTTAGCTGGTTTTGGTAAAATATAAAACCTACTTTCTATACACTGTCAAATTTGCCACAAAATCCTTAATAATTAGGGTAGTTTTAATTAATTAGTAATTAATTAAAAGATTGCCAATCAACCCATAACACTTGTAGTGTTATACTTTGTGGTAAAAGATGTGAATTTTTACAAAATAAAAAAAAAAATTTTAAGAAAATTATGAAGGTCAAAAAAAATTCATGGTAGTCAATACCATGAATTTTTTTCCAAAGTGGAAAAATGGCATTTTCCACTTTCAATTGTTAAAACATAAAATTATAACCCTAACCCCAAACCCAACCCTAAAACTACCCCTAACCCTAACAAGATTAAAATCTTGTCAAGTACCATTTTAAGAAATTAGATTGTTTTAAAGTTTGTTTGAATTGCACAACTAGTTTTTAAGCAATTACCTTTTAGATAATTCTAGATTGCTTGTCAACAA
The DNA here is from genome assembly GCA_023376005.1 of Doryteuthis pealeii. Taxonomy (NCBI): domain Eukaryota; kingdom Metazoa; phylum Mollusca; class Cephalopoda; order Myopsida; family Loliginidae; genus Doryteuthis; species Doryteuthis pealeii. The sequence goes on along the minus strand of JALAJA010001988.1, from coordinate 13,232 downwards.
CTATTTTAATCTTTTAGCTTTTAGATAGTTTGAAATATATTTGAATATATTTGCTGGCAAAATAGCCTGTGGTCTATTTTATTAGGGCTGGTGAAATAAGCCTAAAAGTAAGTCTATCTATTTTACTGCAACCGGCTAACTAGCCTATTTGAACAATTTATATAAAATTACAGAATTGGATTATTTCATTTCTAAATAAATGTAAATAAAATAAATAAGAAATTTAATCTTCGTAAATGAAGAGTTTTTCAGCCGTACATGTGTAAAACTGACATAGTTCTCCGTACCATATCGGGTAAATCATAGAAGTTGCAAAAAAGTACCACTCTCATTTTTGTATCTATTCTCAATAAAACCCAACTTATTTGGATAGTTTTGGAAAACTTTAAATTGACAAAATAATATTATCCTGTGATTTTTTTCAACAATCCAATCTGAGCTCAATGGGTGACCCACCGGGTCATGTTTTTCTTATATATATATATATATATATATATATATATATATATATAATTGACACAGTTTATCTATTTTATTAAAATATACTCCTAAATTTCAAAATGTAAAAAAAAAATTAAATGTTGAAAAAAAAAATTTTTTTTTAAGAACTTTTATTAATTTTGAGATTTTAAGATTTCATCACTACTTTTTTAAAAATCATTTTTAATTATATAAAGCCATATAGGCATTAACTTTCATGAAATATCTTTTCCTTTATTCAATGGTAAATTCATGACACTTTTTAAAAAACATTTAATCGATGCAGGTGTTTATTTAAAATATTTCCACAAAGTAATCTTTTCATCTGCTAATCAATGAATAAATACATAAAGGCTTTCTTATATAATATTAGAAAATCTTTGTTATTTTACATTTATGAATATAATATTTGATATATCTGAATGTATTGAAATATATGATTTTTTTTATGAACTAAATGTTTTATTAATCTTCTTTCTCATATTTTTCTTGTTTTATTGATTACAGATTTTTAACCCAGATGAAATAATTCCATGAATTTGGATACAGTATTTTCTTGGTGACCTGTTATGTAAAAGGTCACATTTGAAGCAGCACAAGAGAACACATAACTGGTAAAGCATACACTTGAGAAGTAGGGAGTAGTTTTGTTTCATCAAAATTAGATTAGTGGAGTATATCTAAACACGGGAGAGAAATCAGATTTTTGTGAAATAACTGGTTCTTTTTTTTCTGAGATCCATTTTTGTTTTAAATATGCAAATGCACAAAGGAGAGAAGCCATATTTATGTGAATTGTGTAGCTCTTCTTTTTCTTGTAAATCCAAATTGGTGGGTCATATAAAAATGCACACCAGAGAAAAGCCACATTCTTGTGAAGTGTGTGGCTCTTCTTTTTCCTATAAATCAAATTTACTGATGCACATGCGAACACACACAGGAGAGAAGCCACATTCTTGTGAAGTGTGTGGTTCTTCTTTTTCACAAAAATCAAAGTTGGTGGCGCACATGCGAACTCACACAGGTGAGAAGCCACATTCTTGTAAAGTGTGTGGATCTTCGTTTTCCCAAAAATCTTATTTGGTAGGGCACATGCGAACACACACAGGAGAGAAGTCACATTCTTGTGAGGTGTGTGGCTCTTCCTTTTCACGAAAATCACATTTGGGCACACATATGCAAACGCACACAGGAGATAAACCACATTCTTGTGAAGTATGTGGCTCTTCTTTTTCACGAAAATCACATTTGGTGACGCACATGCGAACACACACAGGCGAGAAGCCACATTCTTGTGAGGTGTGTGGCTCTTCCTTTTCATGTAAATCACATTTGGACACACATATGCAAACGCACACAGGCGAGAAGCCACACTCTTGTGAAGTTTGTGGCTCTTCCTTTTCACAAAAAGCAAATTTGATGGGGCACATGCGAACACATACAGGAGAGAAGCCACATACTTGTGAAGTATGTGGCTCTTCCTTTTCACGAAAATCACATTTGGACATACATATGCGAACACACACAGGAGAGAAGCCACATTCTTGTGATGTGTGTGGCTCTTCCTTTTCACGAAAATCACATTTGGTGACACACATGCGAACACACACCGGAGAGAAGCCATATTCTTGTGAAGTATGTGGCTCTTCTTTTTCATGTAAAGAGAGTTTGGTGAGTCATATGCGAACACACACAGGAGAGAAGCCATATTCTTGTGAAGTATGTGGCTCTTCTTTTTCATGTAAATCAAATTTGGTGAGTCATAAACGAAAACATACTGGAGATAAGCCACATTCTTGTGAAGCATGTGGCTCTTCCTTTTCCCATAAATCATATTTGGACATACATATGCGAACACACACAGGAGAGAAGCCATATTCTTGTGAAGTATGTGGCTCTTCTTTTTCATGTAAATCAAATTTGGTGAGTCATATGCGAATGCACACAGGAGATAAGCCACATTCTTGTGAAGTGTGTGGCTCTTCCTTTTCACAAAAATCAAGTTTAGTGTGTCATTTGCGAATGCATACAGGAGATAAGCCACATTCTTGTGAAGTGTGTGGCTCCTCCTTTTCACGAAAATCACATTTGGACATACATATGCAAATACACACAGGAGAGAAGCCACATTCTTGTGAAGTATGTGGCTCTTCTTTTTCATGTAAAGCAAGTTTGGTGATTCATATGCGAACACACACAGGAGATAAGCCACATTCTTGTGAAGTGTGTGGCTCTTCCTTTTCACGAAAATCAAGTTTGGTGTGTCATTTGCGAACACACACAGGAGAGAAGCCACATTCTTGTGAAGTGTGTGGCTCCTCCTTTTCACGAAAATCACATTTGGACATACATATGCGAACACACACAGGAGATAAGCCATATTCTTGTGAAGTATGTGGCTCTTCTTTTTCATGTAAAGCAAGTTTGGTGATTCATATGCGAACACACACAGGAGATAAGCCACATTCTTGTGAAGTGTGTGGCTCTTCTTTTTCATTTAAAGAGAGTTTGGTGCGTCATTTGCAAACACACACAGGAGATAAGCCACATTCTTGTGAAGTGTGTGGCTCTTCGTTTTCATGTAAATCAAGTTTGGTGCGTCATATGCGAACACACACAGGAGAGAAGCCACATTCTTGTGAAGTATGTGGCTCTTCTTTTTCATGTAAAGCAAATTTGGTGAGTCATATGCGAACACATACAGGAGAGAAACCACATTCTTGTGAAGTGTGTGGCTCTTCCTTTTCCCATAAATCAAATTTGGTGGGGCACATGCGAACACATACAGGAGAGAAGTCACATTCTTGTGAAGTGTGTGGCTCATCTTTTTCACGTAAATTACTTTTGGTGAGACATATGCAAAAACATACAGGAGAGAAGCCACATCACACTATCAGTAAAAGCAGCTAAAAAGTTTATTTGTCTTTTTTTCACAGAAATTTCGTCCAAAGTTTCAACTCATGTCTTCCAAGTAGCTTATAAAGTCATTGGGGTTGCTTAAAGTCGGCAGCAATCATGCCTTCCCACATGGTTATTGTCCCCAACTGCAAATTCTTACTTGGGCCTGGGGATGAACAAAATACTTCTTTTTCAACCCCGACCCATAAATAGCAACCACAGATAGTATGTACACATATCCTGACTAACAATTATATCTTCAACTGCCAACTGTGATAAACGACCAGTATTCACATTTCATCCACACTATCAACAATATCTACAGACACAAGCAGAACTCTCATTCAATAAACTCTTTTTCATTTCATCTATGAGCACTCACATTTGCACTTTTATTCTGCAACATTTACACAAATATATTTTCTTTGTTTTAAATTATCTCTTGTTGTTTTCCTTTATTATTTACCCATTCCTCTTTTCTTTCCTTCAATTCCGTATCTCCATGTATGCATGTAAAATGGGCATCTTCTTTGTTTTAAATTATCTCTTGTTTGTTTTCCTTTATCATTTACCCATTCCTCTTCTCTTTACCTTCAATTCCGTATCTCCATGTTTGCATGTAAAATGGGCATCTTCTTTGTTTTAAATTATCTCTTGTTGTTTGTTTTCCTTTATCATTTACCCATTCCTCTTCTCTTTACCTTCAATTCCGTATCTCCATGTATGCATGTAAAATGGGCATCTTCTTTGTTTTAAATTATCTCTTGTTTGTTTTCCTTTATCATTTACCCATTCCTCTTCTCTTTACCTTCAATTCCGTATCTCCATGTATGCATGTAAAATGGGCATCTTCTTTGTTTTAAATTATCTCTTGTTGTTTGTTTTCCTTTATCATTTACCATTCCTCTTCTCTTTACCTTCAATTCCGTATCTCCATGTATGCATGTAAAATGGGCATCTTCTTTGTTTTAAATTATCTCTTGTTTGTTTTCCTTTATCATTTACCCATTCCTCTTCTCTTTACCTTCAATTCCGTATCTCCATGTATGCATGTAAAATGGGCATCTTCTTTGTTTTAAATTATCTCTTGTTTGTTTTCCTTTATCATTTACCCATTCCTCTTCTCTTTACCTTCAATTCCGTATCTCCATGTATGCATGTAAAATGGGCATCTTCTTTGTTTTAAATTATCTCTTGTTTTTGTTTTCCTTTATCATTTACCCATTCCTCTTCTCTTTACCTTCAATTCCGTATCTCCATGTATGCATGTAAAATGGGCATCTTCTTTGTTTTAAATTATCTCTTGTTGTTTGTTTTCCTTTATCATTTACCCATTCCTCTTCTCTTTACCTTCAATTCCGTATCTCCATGTATGCATGTAAAATGGGCATCTTCTTTGTTTTAAATTATCTCTTGTTGTTTGTTTTCCTTTATCATTTACCCATTCCTCTTCTCTTTACCTTCAATTCCGTATCTCCATGTATGCATGTAAAATGGGCATCTTCTTTGTTTTAAATTATCTCTGTTGTTTGTTTCCTTTATCATTTACCCATTCCTCTTCTCTTTACCTTCAATTCCGTATCTCCATGTATGCATGTAAAATGGGCATCTTCTTTGTTTTAAATTATCTCTTGTTTGTTTGTTTTCCTTTATCATTTACCCATTCCTCTTCTCTTTACCTTCAATTCCGTATCTCCATGTATGCATGTAAAATGGGCATCTTCTTTGTTTTAAATTATCTCTTGTTGTTTGTTTTCCTTTATCATTTACCCATTCCTCTTCTCTTTACCTTCAATTCCGTATCTCCATGTATGCATGTAAAATGGGCATCTTCTTTGTTTTAAATTATCTCTTGTTGTTTGTTTTCCTTTATCATTTACCCATTCCTCTTCTCTTTACCTTCAATTCCGTATCTCCATGTATGCATGTAAAATGGGCATCTTCTTTGTTTTAAATTATCTCTTGTTGTTTGTTTTCCTTTATCATTTACCCATTCCTCTTCTCTTTACCTTCAATTCCGTATCTCCATGTATGCATGTAAAATGGGCATCTTCTTTGTTTTAAATTATCTCTTGTTGTTTGTTTTCCTTTATCATTTACCCATTCCTCTTCTCTTTACCTTCAATTCCGTATCTCCATGTATGCATGTAAAATGGGCATCTTCTTTGTTTTAAATTATCTCTGTTGTTTGTTTTCCTTTATCATTTACCCATTCCTCTTCTCTTTACCTTCAATTCCGTATCTCCATGTATGCATGTAAAATGGGCATCTTCTTTGTTTTAAATTATCTCTTGTTTTTGTTTTCCTTTATCATTTACCCATTCCTCTTCTCTTTACCTTCAATTCCGTATCTCCATGTATGCATGTAAAATGGGCATCTTCTTTGTTTTAAATTATCTCTTGTTTGTTTTCCTTTATCATTTACCCATTCCTCTTCTCTTTACCTTCAATTCCGTATCTCCATGTATGCATGTAAAATGGGCATCTTCTTTGTTTTAAATTATCTCTTGTTGTTTGTTTTCCTTTATCATTTACCCATTCCTCTTCTCTTTACCTTCAATTCCGTATCTCCATGTATGCATGTAAAATGGGCATCTTCTTTGTTTTAAATTATCTCTTGTTGTTTGTTTTCCTTTATCATTTACCCATTCCTCTTCTCTTTACCTTCAATTCCGTATCTCCATGTATGCATGTAAAATGGGCATCTTCTTTGTTTTAAATTATCTCTTGTTGTGTTTTCCTTTATCATTTACCCATTCCTCTTCTCTTTACCTTCAATTCCGTATCTCCATGTATGCATGTAAAATGGGCATCTTCTTTGTTTTAAATTATCTCTTGTTGTTTGTTTTCCTTTATCATTTACCCATTCCTCTTCTCTTTACCTTCAATTCCGTATCTCCATGTATGCATGTAAAATGGGCATCTTCTTTGTTTTAAATTATCTCTTGTTTGTTTTCCTTTATCATTTACCCATTCCTCTTCTCTTTACCTTCAATTCCGTATCTCCATGTATGCATGTAAAATGGGCATCTTCTTTGTTTTAAATTATCTCTTGTTTGTTTTCCTTTATCATTTACCCATTCCTCTTCTCTTTACCTTCAATTCCGTATCTCCATGTATGCATGTAAAATGGGCATCTTCTTTGTTTTAAATTATCTCTTGTTTGTTTGTTTTCCTTTATCATTTACCCATTCCTCTTCTCTTTACCTTCAATTCCGTATCTCCATGTATGCATGTAAAATGGGCATCTTCTTTGTTTTAAATTATCTCTTGTTTGTTTTCCTTTATCATTTACCCATTCCTCTTCTCTTTACCTTCAATTCCGTATCTCCATGTATGCATGTAAAATGGGCATCTTCTTTGTTTTAAATTATCTCTTGTTTGTTTTCCTTTATCATTTACCCATTCCTCTTCTCTTTACTTCAATTCCGTATCTCCATGTATGCATGTAAAATGGGCATCTTCTTTGTTTTAAATTATCTCTTGTTTGTTTTCCTTTATCATTTACCCATTCCTCTTCTCTTTACCTTCAATTCCGTATCTCCATGTATGCATGTAAAATGGGCATCTTCTTTGTTTTAAATTATCTCTTGTTTTTTTTCCTTTATCATTTACCCATTCCTCTTCTCTTTACCTTCAATTCCGTATCTCCATGTATGCATGTAAATGGGCATCTTCTTTGTTTTAAATTATCTCTTGTTGTTTGTTTCCTTTATCATTTACCCATTCCTCTTCTCTTTACCTTCAATTCCGTATCTCCATGTATGCATGTAAAATGGGCATCTTCTTTGTTTTAAATTATCTCTTGTTTGTTTTCCTTTATCATTTACCCATTCCTCTTCTCTTTACCTTCAATTCCGTATCTCCATGTATGCATGTAAAATGGGCATCTTCTTTGTTTTAAATTATCTCTTGTTGTTTGTTTTCCTTTATCATTTACCCATTCCTCTTCTCTTTACCTTCAATTCCGTATCTCCATGTATGCATGTAAAATGGGCATCTTCTTTGTTTTAAATTATCTCTTGTTGTTTGTTTTCCTTTATCATTTACCCATTCCTCTTCTCTTTACCTTCAATTCCGTATCTCCATGTATGCATGTAAAATGGGCATCTTCTTTGTTTTAAATTATCTCTTGTTTGTTTTTTCCTTTATCATTTACCCATTCCTCTTCTCTTTACCTTCAATTCCGTATCTCCATGTATGCATGTAAAATGGGCATCTTCTTTGTTTTAAATTATCTCTTGTTGTTTGTTTTCCTTTATCATTTACCCATTCCTCTTCTCTTTACCTTCAATTCCGTATCTCCATGTATGCATGTAAAATGGGCATCTTCTTTGTTTTAAATTATCTCTTGTTTGTTTTCCTTTATCATTTACCCATTCCTCTTCTCTTTACCTTCAATTCCGTATCTCCATGTATGCATGTAAAATGGGCATCTTCTTTGTTTTAAATTATCTCTTGTTGTTTGTTTTCCTTTATCATTTACCCATTCCTCTTCTCTTTACCTTCAATTCCGTATCTCCATGTATGCATGTAAAATGGGCATCTTCTTTGTTTTAAATTATCTCTTGTTGTTTGTTTTCCTTTATCATTTACCCATTCCTCTTCTCTTTACCTTCAATTCCGTATCTCCATGTATGCATGTAAAATGGCATCATAAGTATGAATTGAGTCTAAGGTAAGGATTTAAATCCTTTTAATAACATCCAACATATTTCCCTTACAACCATACATTGGTATTTAACATTTATATTGAAAATTTCTTTAAAAATTAGGTTTGCTTGATTTAATTGTGGTAAATTTTTTAAAACTTTTGTTGTAAATTACAAAAACGAAATTAATCATTTAAGCTTCAGTTAGATTTATTTGCTTTTTCATACAAAAATACACAATGCTAAATTTAGTAGGAGTGTAAATGTTGGTCCAATTTGAGAGCTCAATGTTAAATTGTTTTAATAACCAGAGCAATATATTTAGTAAAGAAAAGAGTTTAATAATCCACTATTTTTCATTTATGGTACCATTTCCACGCACAAGCAATGGTAAAATGCTAGAGTGTTCAGGTCCAATGTGTACTTTTTTTATAAACAGAGCAATATATTTAGTAAAAAAAAAAAAGCTTAAGAATTTTTACTCACTGTGAGTGGAAATGGTACCTTGGGTCTTGGTTTGGTATACGTGGAGTACTGTTTATTATAAGATTGGGAACTTTTACGGACACCTTGTTACAGTGGATAAATATCACGGACAGTTTGGTATGATTTTAGGGATAACACCATCAGAAAGATATGTTTTCTGAAGTCTTACTGCAATTTTAGTTTCCTTTATTTCTTTAAAGGCTGACGATTTACTCCTTATGTCCTCCATTCAAAAAACTAGTTCACTTACCTAAAATGATTTTTCAAACCAAACCTGTTTTAGATATTTGTAAAAATCTAAGAAAATTTTATATGTGAAACATTTTATTCACAATTCTAAGAAAAGTGAAGAAAGTGTTCTGATATTTTTAAGGAACATAATTTATAAATTCAATAAAACATTATTAGTGATGAAGCCATGTAAAAATAAAGAAGTTTTTTAACGTTTGTACATATTTTTCTTCTAGAATTTTCTGTTAATGGATGCCCCATACCTGCGTCTGGGTAAGTGTATATGCTGCTATCATTGGTCTCAATAACTGGAAACGTTTACACATGTCTTCAGGGTATCTGTCTATTCAACACTCTCCCGGGCACTGTCTTGACCTTTTTTGTTTTTCCTAATATATGCTAAATAAGGATGGGATAAATAATTATGGACATTATGCGAAAATTACATCCGAAAAAAGTCATTAATTCTCTAACCCCCAACAAATCTTTTGGTTGTTTTCTTTCACTGTCCATTCTATAGATACATCTTGGTAGGGACTACCAATTTTGTTGTCGTATGTGCTTTTTACAAAATAAATTTAACCGCCCTCCCCCCCCCATTGGAAAATAAAAATCAGGAAATTAACTGATTTTAATGAAATGTTCAGTGTTGATTTATCAATGAATACATCTTATGATGCATCAGTAATTTTATTTTAAAACTCTCTGTCCAATTTAACGTTAACAGCTCCACCCCACCAGAGACAAAAGAGAAGAAAAATATATTTTAAGGGGGCTACTCTGGTAGAAAATAAGTACCAAAAATTAGAAAATTAACTGATTTTAATGAAATGTTCAGTGTTGATTTATCAATGAATGCATCTTATTATGACCCTTACTGGATGCCTCTAATGAATTCAGTGACACCAATCAGCCAATTAGTGTAAGCACCAATTGACTAATTAACTGGAGATTCTTTTCGGCTGGAGTCGCTGGTGTTTCTCCTCGGGTGTAGCAACCCCTACACACTTCCACCCCCACGTTGTGTAGTTTTAGAAAATGAAAGGTGACAGGTTGCTGCTGGAAGAAAGATTGTTGAATCTCACAGTTGATAAAGAATTATATGAAAAACACTTCAACAATAGTTTTTGAAGTCAAAATGCTTTTATCTATACAGGCAAAGTCTGTACAGTCCGTAGCTGTTTTCAGGAAAAATGTTCTTTTTTTTTTCTGGTGGAGTGACACTCTAGACTGGCTTAAGGACAGGAGCTGGTTGTTCTTATCTAAGTTGGTCTTGAGGGGTGTTCATAACGTCTTTCAGCGCAGCAGAGTTTCGTGAGGCAAGATGGCGAAGTGCGGCGAGCCCAAAATCAGCTCGCTTAAGTAATAATCGCCCAAATACAGGGTATGGTCAGACGGGGGAAGAAGTGTCTTCCCTAATGTCAGTTTCTAATCAATTCGCGTCCATCATTCCTTTGTTTGAAATCTTAAAATCCCAAACTTGGAAAAATGCGAAGTTAGCAAAATTCTAAGCACAACCCCTTTTCTCCAACCTTCTAAAATCCCTTTCTGTTACCATTACCTACAATGAGGATAACAGGAGGATAGCTTTCTCCACCTCTCTTAATGCTTATTGTGACTACCACTTTTTAGGGGCGTCAACTTTCGCCCACTCAGCAAAAGTATTTGGGTAAAGGGATTTCCCAAATCGAAGCTCATTAATCAATTATTCCGGTCAAGCCACAAGGCTTCCTTTGTATCATCTCGAGATTTGCCATATGCCCAACTCGTACTTTCGGTTTTCATAGGTGCTGTCCCTAAGTCCAGACTCTGGGAACCAAAACAGAAAGTCCTCAACTTATTTTCTTCTTTCACTTCTTTTGACAAGTCCATTCATCAAAAGGGGCATATGGTTTCCTAAGTTTGAATTTTGCACTTACTGAGAAAATATACGCTATCTTAATAATAATTCAGACAAAAACGTCTCTTTCCCCAAAACAAAATTTTATCGCTTTCTTTCCAAAAAAATAATCCTGTATTATTCTTTTAGAAACTTGGTGTTTTCAATATCAGGAGATATCAGCTCTTTAACGACCACTGGCAAGGATTAACCCCCCAATGTCCATAGTGTCACATTATGATGCATCAGTAATTTTATTTTAAAACTCTCTGTCCAAGTTAACGTTAACAGCTCCACCCCACCAGAGACAAAAGAGAAGAAAAATATATTTTAAGGGGGCTACTCTGGTAGAAAATAAGTACCAAAAATTAGAAAATTAACTGATTTTAATGAAATGTTCAGTGTTGATTTATCAATGAATGCATCTTATGATGCATCAGTAATTTTATTTTAAAACTCTCTGTCCAAGTTAACGTTAACAGCTCCACCCCCACCAGAGACAAAGAGAAGAAAAATATATTTTAAGGGGGCTACTCTGGTAGAAAATAAGTACCAAAAATTAGAAAATTAAATATTTTAAAAAAGAGTGAAGTTTTGGAGATTTTTTTACTATGTTCTTTAATTATAAAATTGACTATTGTAGTATAAGTGAAAAATTATATATCGATTTTTGTTCTGTTTAAAAGGATGGGGCATTTCAATTGAGCTTTCTCTGAAAATTTTTTGTTAACAAGAATGAAATAGATTAGTCATTAAATAATTGTATTTTTAGAATCTAGAAATATGAAATTTTAAACTAAAAATTATGCGTTTCATATTCTATGTACGAGAAGAGGTCATGTGACAGTTTCTTGTGGACAATTTTTTTTTTTCAACAAAACCCACAAAATTATACAGAGCATCTTTTTTTCTGTGTTTAGAACAAAAAGAAAAAAAAAGATATTATATCTAAAATTTATTAATTTTTTTGTACAGAGTGTATTTAATGTTTTTGTTAGTGATTTCTAAGAAAAAAACTGTCATAATCCTAAATAATCTGCTTTTTAGCTCCTAAATACATCACAAAAAGTGTCCATGTTTGCAAAATATTTGAGTAAATTTAATGTTTAAAAATCTATTAAAAATAAATTACATATGTAATATTTGATTTTTTTTTTTACTGATGTTCATTATGTTACTTCTTTCCGATTAGACAAGATGTTGACTTTGAATAATCGATTTAATTAATTCTAATTGGTGCCACCAATTTTACCCTGTGAAATTTACCCCCGCTATATTTAACACAATGAAACTTGCTGGAAAATTAATATTTTCTTGAAATTTTTTTTCCAATCTAAAGAAGAAACATTCAACAAACTCTTGATGATTTAAAAAAAAATTTCAGCCCATGGAAATAATGAAAATTTTCATAAATGTTTACTTTTGGATATATCTGATATAGTTTTTTCCTAAAATATATTAGGGAAAATATAATTTTTTATGAGGTCTATCCCCACCTCCTATTTTATTTTATGAAATTAAAAAAATGACCCGTCAGAAAACCTTTTTACTTTTTTTCTATAAAGATAAGAGTCTGAATAACTATATCCAAGAAATTGTATAACATACAACGCAGTAGTTTTTAGGAAAAATTAATGAAATCAAAAATAAAAAGTGCAAAAAAATGTCATAATATTATTATTTGAAAACTTTCATTTTTGCTTTTTTAATTGTCAAAAAAAATTTTTTTTTAAGAGATTTTCAATCTTTTGTGTGCTTAAATATTTTTTCTGTGTGAAAAAAAAAAAACGAATTTTTCATGGATATTTAAATATATGAATTTTAGAATTCAGGGAACTAAAAATTGGTCCGATCCATGCTATATTGATATTTTAAAAAGAATTTATATTTTTTATTGTTAAATAGTAATGTGTGATTCTTAGAATATACGGAAGAGCAAAACTGACATATTTGTTTTGTTTTTATACAAAGAGACGAGACGCTTCTCAGTAACTAAATATTTTTCAACTTTTTCGGCCTATTAAAATAAAAAATAAGTATATATTGAGTATTCTATCAGTTTTTCTCTTAGAAAAAAATATTCAAATTTTCATTTCATTTTCGATTTAAAAATGTTAAGTTTTTTATAAGCTTACATTTCTATAAATATATTTGATGCAACACCAACAGGAGTGGACTCCGCCCACTTCCGCCCAAAATGTTTGTTCCCGCTTTTTTAACCCTTGTATGAAATTGAATCAGTTCGTAATAAATCCTTGTTGAATTTACCTCGTGTGTTAACCGCTGCTGACTTATCTTTATCCGTACCCTATGTGACCAGCTCCTCACTTTATACTTTTACCTATTGTAAATTTTATTATAATTTCACGCATTATTTTCACTATGCACTCCTCTGCTACTTATCAAACCTCAACAAAAAAATAATACCAAAACCGAAGAGATTTTTTTAAAGTCAATTTCACCGTGAAATTTTAATATTAAATTTTTTCAAGTTTTTATTCATTTTAATAGTAAATTTTAATATTAAAGTTTTTAAAGATTGTATTCATTTAATTCTAAATTTTGGCTAAAAAAATCATGTCCATTACAATAACAGCCTATGTTAG
>JALAJA010001987.1:0-5000 GCA_023376005.1 Doryteuthis pealeii | reverse complement strand
AAGATCCTTATGGTGAAACTCGAATAGGTTTCTATTGTATCCATTTCTTTAATGAATTTGCTCTACTTTGTATTGAGCACTTTATATTTGTTTTATCGCGGACTTAACCCCTGGATTCTGTGCACCTCCAACAATCGTGCCCATATTCACTGGTAAGCCACCTTCTATCTATCTATCTATCTATCTATCTATATATATATATATATATATATATATATATATATATATATATATATATATATATATAATATACTGTAAATGAAGAAAAAACTCTAAACTTGCTTCATTACAATAATTTATTTCAACCGTATTACTACGGTATCTTCAGGTAATCACTAGAACATAACCCTTACTAATTAGTAAGAGTCATGTTCTTGTGATTACCTGAAGATGCCGTAGTAATACGGTTGAAAATATATTGTAATGAAGGAAGTTTAGAATGTTTTCCTTCATTTATTGAATATCGTGCTCGGTACTAGGCACATTGAGCTCTCCTTACGGTCTACCCGCATCAGCTTGGTTAAACCACACATGAAAAGATCCTAACTACCGGACTATATATATATATATATATATATATATATATATATATATAAATCTAATGAGTCAAACGAACCTACTAAAAGTTTCACAGGTTCGTCTGACTAATTAGATTTATCTTTATTATCCGTTCTACTTAGGTATTGAGCACTTTTTACTTATTAGCTTTAGTATTGTTTTGTATGAATATATATCATATATTACTGGTTTTTTTTCTCACAACGAGGATTTACCAATAAGTTTGGTATATTAAATATATATATATATATATATATATATATATATATATATATATATATATATATATATGAGAATGTTCATATTTATCTATCAATCTGTGATCATTTCCATCCATCTATCTATCTATGTAATATGATAAAAATTAAAATTTTGATATTAATAGTATTAAATATCATTCGTTAATAAAATAAATTGTGTTTTTTGAATATTTGTAATATCACATAATATCGAATTTATTTCCATTTTATCTATCAATGATCATTTCTATCCATCTATATATTTACCTATATATATATATATATATATATATATATATATATATATATATATATATATATATTATATATATATGATGAAATAGATAGAAAAAACAAATGATAATATCAGTATGCTGACAGATATCTGTTTCGACCTTTTAATAAAGCGATCATCCTCAAGAGCAACTATATTTATGAAAGAAAGAGGGAATAGTTAACCCTTTGGCACGAGAGGCACAAACAACGCTTTCGTTGTGGGCCGGAATGTCTTTTAAAATCTTTGTAAAAATGGCTCTCCACTTCAGACGCAAAAGCTTCTTTGGTTTATTGCTAGTGAAAAGGGGATAGACTCCTTCGCTGTCTGGTTGATACTGACTTTAGGTCACCCTAGCGATTTTATTTTATTTTTATTCTATGTTAAAATCGCCCTCGGCCAGGATTGAACTTGCAGCCCAGAGATGATTGTCACTTAGAACTGTATTAACTCAATCCTTATGTCATTGTGTGGATTACAATGAGGATGAGGACAATAGTCCGAATAATCCAAATAATCCAAATTATCACTCCTCATCTCAAACATTCAGAGAAATATATCAATTAGATATATTGTAGAATAAAAAATTTTATAATCGCCCTTGGCCAGGATTGAACCTACAACCTAGAGATGATTGTCACTTAGAACGGTATAACTCAACCCTTACATCGTTGTGTATATAGCAATAAAGAAATGAAGATGAGGACAATAGTCCGATTAATCCAATTAATTAAAATTGCCAAACTCATCTCAAAAATAAATCTATCTATCTATCTATCTATACATATATAAATGGCAGTTGTGTGTAAATGTATGTCCGGAGGAAACTTAGAAAATAAAACAATAAACAACTAAGTAAATATATATACACATTAAATATCACAAGGGCTTGGTTTTTGAGCAAAAATAATAGATTTATATTCGTGAAGATAATTAAAAAATAAAATTTAAATGATAACAGCATGGATTTTTTTATCATTTAATATTTTAGATAGTAGACATTAACATTTCTTTTTAGAGTAGCTGGATTAATGCAATGTCTATTTTTTAAGTAGGGATTTAAGTGGGGCATCCCACGAGGATTCGACACCCGATTCAACAATAATGGATCTGCGGGACTAACTTTACAAAATCCCCTTCTACCCAGGCGACGCCGGGTAGCCGCTGCTAGTACATATATAAAAGGCAGTTTGTGTGTATGTAGGTCCGGAGGAAACTAAGAAAATAAAAGAATTAACGACAAAATAAACATATATATATATTCACTATCACCAGTTCTTGTTTTAAGTGAAGATTTGATTTATATTTGTGAAGATAATTAAGAAATGAAATTTAAAGGACGACAGCATGAATTTTTTTTTGCATTTAGTATTTTAAATTTAGTATTTAGTATTTTTAAATTTAGTATTTTAGTATTTAGTAAAATTTAGTATTTAGTATTTAGTATTTTAGTATTTAGTATTTAGTATTAAATTAGTATCTATATTTTAAACTTAGTATTTAGATTTTTTGCATTTAGTATTTTAAATTTAGTATTTCAAAATTTAATTTTTTTTAATTTTTAAAATTAGTATTTTTAAAATTTAGTATTTATTTTAAATAAATTTAGTATTTAGTATTTGTATTTAATTTGTATTTAGTATATTTTAAATTTAGTATTTTAAATTTAATATTTAGTATTCTAAAATTTTGTATTTTTAAAATTTAGTATTTAGTATATTTTAAATTTATTATTTAAAATTTAGTATTTAGTATTCTAAAATTAAGTATTTTTAAAATTTAGTATTTAGTATTTTAAATAAAATTTAATATTTAGTATTTAGTATTCTAAATTTAGTATTCTAAAATTAAGTATTTTTAAAATTTAGTATTTAGTATTTTAAATAAAATTTAATATTTAGTATTTAGTATTCTAAATTTAGTATTTTAGATTTAGTATTTTAAATTTAGTATTTAGCATTTTTAAATTTAGTATTTTTAAAATTTAGTATTTAGCATTTTAAATAAAATTTAGTATTTAGTATTTAATATTTTAAATTTAGTATTTCAAATTTAGTATTTAGTATATTTTAAATTTAGTATTTAAGAATTTTTTGCATTTAGTATTTTAAATAGGAGACATTATTTTTATTTTATTTTCAGAGTGTCTGTTCACTTTTTTCCGACGTCCAAACAGGCCAGGTGAACGCAAGGTCTTTTTTATGTACGGATTCTAATGGGGCATCCTGCAAGGATCTAACTAATTATTCAGTAATAATGGATCTGCGAGACTATCTTCCTCTCTTTTACTCAGGCGACGCTGGTAGCCACCTCTAGTATAGAATACAAAATGCTAGAATCGCCCTTTGGCCAGGATCGAACCTGCAACCTACGTATGACTGTCACTCATCTAAAATAATTCAGAGAAATAGATTCTTTCTTCTCAATGATTTTACAAGCATGTGAAAAAAAAAGAAAAAAGAAAGAAAAGGAACTGTTTCTTCTTCTTCATCCGAATAAGAATGAAAAAGTGACAACATTTTAGTGATTATATCGACGCCCGGAAGAAGCAAACGAGAAGAAAAAAAAAAGAAAGAAAAAAAAATCTCTACTCAGTGAATTGCACCGATTCCTAATATGGCCAAAAGAATGGTCTGTCCACGTGACCGGCACTCACAGACTCTTTATTGAAAATCGAAGATTCAGCTTTGTTATGAATAGATCGGAATAAAAAGGGGGGTTGGGGGTCGCCCCCCCCCCCCATTTGGTTTTGAATTTCTGGCACACGATGTCGAAAGTGAAAATTGGAAGATTATTAAATTTATTAACTTGGGATTGATTCCTACAATGTCTCTTCTCAACCACCCCCTTCAACCCCCCAACCCTTCTGTCTCTCTCGTTGGTTCCATCATGACACGGCCATTTTGAAAGACTCATAGCTCAAACCTACAATTCTATGTCATTTCCATTGTCTTCTTTTAGTCTTTGAGGAGTTCTTCATGATATTCTTCAACTGATTCTTTTCTTTTTCTTTTTTTTTTCTTTTTTTCAATTACCATTTTTCGTTTTGATTGTGTCGAGTTTTCCACGGAACATTTCGCAAAGGAAATTCTTTCTTCTTGCTCTCACCATTTCTACTTTTCTTCTTTTTTTCATTCATTCATTTATTCATTCATTCATTTATTCATTCATTCATTTATTCGATGTAACTTCTTTTATTGTTCTCTGTTTTCAGTGTATCTTTTTTCTTTTTTTGTATATGCTTCCTTCTTTTTTCTTCTTCTCAAATATGTGTTCGGTCTTTCTTTCCAGGATATTCTTTCTTCTTGCTTTCTTGATCTTTCTTTCTTTTTTCCCCTTTTTCTTTCAAGTGTATTCATTCTTTCTTTCTTTTTCTTTCTTCTTTCAAACTTTTTCTTTCAAGTGTATTCACTCCTTTTTTTTTCTTTTCTTTCTTTTTTCTCTTTTTCTTTCAACGGTATTCTTTCTTTCTTTCTTTCTTTCTTTTTCCCTTTTTCTTTTCAAAGTGTATTCTCTTTTTTCTTTTTTTCTTTCTTTTTCTTTTTCTTTTTTAATTCATATTCCGGTTTTCCCTTTCTTTTCCTCTTTTTCTTTCAAACAAGTATTCTTCTTCTTCTTCTTTCTTTCTTTTTCTTGATTTTTCTTCTTAACTGTCTTTCTTTCTTTCCTTTCTTTCTTTGTTCTTCTTACGTTAATTATTTCCCCCCCTTTTTATTCAGTGATCTTCATTCTTGGTCTTATCTTTTTTTCTTTTTTTCCTCTTTTCTTTGTCAAAGGTATTCTTGTCTTTCTTTTCTCTGTCTTTTTTTCTTTTCTTTCGTTATGCTTTCTTTAATTCATGTCTGTTTTCTTCTTTTCTTTCTTCCTCCTTTTTTTCTTTCTACAGTATTCTTTTTTTTTTCTTTTCTTTTTTTTCTTTTCTTCTTTCT
>JALAJA010001986.1:0-14145 GCA_023376005.1 Doryteuthis pealeii | reverse complement strand
CCTTGGTTGCTGATTTTATTGGTAGAGTGATAATTGATATAGCACAAGTGTCTCCAATTTCCATGATGTATCATCCAAGCTATGTAGAATGCAAACAGCTTTGTCCAGGATTTGAACCTTGGTTGCTGATTTTATTGGTAGAGTGATAATTGATATACCACAAGTGTCTCCAATTTCCATGATGTATCATCCAAGCTATGTAGAATGCAAACAGCTTTGTCCAGGATTTGAACCTTGGTTGCTGATTTTATTGGTAGAGTGATAATTGATATACCACAAGTGTCTCCAATTTCCATGATGTATCATCCAAGCTATGTAGAATGCAAACAGCTTTGTCCAGGATTTGAACCTTGGTTGCTGATTTTATTGGTAGAGTGATAATTGATATACCACAAGTGTCTCCAATTTCCATGATGTATCATCCAAGCTATGTAGAATGCAAACAGCTTTGTCCAGGATTTGAACCTTGGTTGCTGATTTTATTGGTAGAGTGATAATTGATATACCACAAGTGTCTCCAATTTCCATGATGTATCATCCAAGCTATGTAGAATGCAAACAGCTTTGTCCAGGATTTGAACCTTGGTTGCTGATTTTATTGGTAGAGTGATAATTGATATACCACAAGTGTCTCCAATTTCCATGATGTATCATCCAAGCTATGTAGAATGCAAACAGCTTTGTCCAGGATTTGAACCTTGGTTGCTGATTTTATTGGTAGAGTGATAATTGATATACCACAAGTGTCTCCAATTTCCATGATGTATCATCCAAGCTATGTAGAATGCAAACAGCTTTGTCCAGGATTTGAACCTTGGTTGCTGATTTTATTGGTAGAGTGATAATTGATATACCACAAGTGTCTCCAATTTCCATGATGTATCATCCAAGCTATGTAGAATGCAAACAGCTTTGTCCAGGATTTGAACCTTGGTTGCTGATTTTATTGGTAGAGTGATAATTGATATACCACAAGTGTCTCCAATTTCCATGATGTATCATCCAAGCTATGTAGAATGCAAACAGCTTTGTCCAGGATTTGAACCTTGGTTGCTGATTTTATTGGTAGAGTGATAATTGATATACCACAAGTGTCTCCAATTTCCATGATGTATCATCCAAGCTATGTAGAATGCAAACAGCTTTGTCCAGGATTTGAACCTTGGTTGCTGATTTTATTGGTAGAGTGATAATTGATATACCACAAGTGTCTCCAATTTCCATGATGTATCATCCAAGCTATGTAGAATGCAAACAGCTTTGTCCAGGATTTGAACCTTGGTTGCTGATTTTATTGGTAGAGTGATAATTGATATACCACAAGTGTCTCCAATTTCCATGATGTATCATCCAAGCTATGTAGAATGCAAACAGCTTTGTCCAGGATTTGAACCTTGGTTGCTGATTTTATTGGTAGAGTGATAATTGATATACCACAAGTGTCTCCAATTTCCATGATGTATCATCCAAGCTATGTAGAATGCAAACAGCTTTGTCCAGGATTTGAACCTTGGTTGCTGATTTTATTGGTAGAGTGATAATTGATATACCACAAGTGTCTCCAATTTCCATGATGTATCATCCAAGCTATGTAGAATGCAAACAGCTTTGTCCAGGATTTGAACCTTGGTTGCTGATTTTATTGGTAGAGTGATAATTGATATACCACAAGTGTCTCCAATTTCCATGATGTATCATCCAAGCTATGTAGAATGCAAACAGCTTTGTCCAGGATTTGAACCTTGGTTGCTGATTTTATTGGTAGAGTGATAATTGATATACCACAAGTGTCTCCAATTTCCATGATGTATCATCCAAGCTATGTAGAATGCAAACAGCTTTGTCCAGGATTTGAACCTTGGTTGCTGATTTTATTGGTAGAGTGATAATTGATATACACAAGTGTCTCCAATTTCCATGATGTATCATCCAAGCTATGTAGAATGCAAACAGCTTTGTCCAGGATTTGAACCTTGGTTGCTGATTTTATTGGTAGAGTGATAATTGATATACCACAAGTGTCTCCAATTTCCATGATGTATCATCCAAGCTATGTAGAATGCAAACAGCTTTGTCCAGGATTTGAACCTTGGTTGCTGATTTTATTGGTAGAGTGATAATTGATATACCACAAGTGTCTCCAATTTCCATGATGTATCATCCAAGCTATGTAGAATGCAAACAGCTTTGTCCAGGATTTGAACCTTGGTTGCTGATTTTATTGGTAGAGTGATAATTGATATACCACAAGTGTCTCCAATTTCCATGATGTATCATCCAAGCTATGTAGAATGCAAACAGCTTTGTCCAGGATTTGAACCTTGGTTGCTGATTTTATTGGTAGAGTGATAATTGATATACCACAAGTGTCTCCAATTTCCATGATGTATCATCCAAGCTATGTAGAATGCAAACAGCTTTGTCCAGGATTTGAACCTTGGTTGCTGATTTTATTGGTAGAGTGATAATTGATATACCACAAGTGTCTCCAATTTCCATGATGTATCATCCAAGCTATGTAGAATGCAAACAGCTTTGTCCAGGATTTGAACCTTGGTTGCTGATTTTATTGGTAGAGTGATAATTGATATACCACAAGTGTCTCCAATTTCCATGATGTATCATCCAAGCTATGTAGAATGCAAACAGCTTTGTCCAGGATTTGAACCTTGGTTGCTGATTTTATTGGTAGAGTGATAATTGATATACCACAAGTGTCTCCAATTTCCATGATGTATCATCCAAGCTATGTAGAATGCAAACAGCTTTGTCCAGGATTTGAACCTTGGTTGCTGATTTTATTGGTAGAGTGATAATTGATATACCACAAGTGTCTCCAATTTCCATGATGTATCATCCAAGCTATGTAGAATGCAAACAGCTTTGTCCAGGATTTGAACCTTGGTTGCTGATTTTATTGGTAGAGTGATAATTGATATACCACAAGTGTCTCCAATTTCCATGATGTATCATCCAAGCTATGTAGAATGCAAACAGCTTTGTCCAGGATTTGAACCTTGGTTGCTGATTTTATTGGTAGAGTGATAATTGATATACCACAAGTGTCTCCAATTTCCATGATGTATCATCCAAGCTATGTAGAATGCAAACAGCTTTGTCCAGGATTTGAACCTTGGTTGCTGATTTTATTGGTAGAGTGATAATTGATATACCACAAGTGTCTCCAATTTCCATGATGTATCATCCAAGCTATGTAGAATGCAAACAGCTTTGTCCAGGATTTGAACCTTGGTTGCTGATTTTATTGGTAGAGTGATAATTGATATACCACAAGTGTCTCCAATTTCCATGATGTATCATCCAAGCTATGTAGAATGCAAACAGCTTTGTCCAGGATTTGAACCTTGGTTGCTGATTTTATTGGTAGAGTGATAATTGATATACCACAAGTGTCTCCAATTTCCATGATGTATCATCCAAGCTATGTAGAATGCAAACAGCTTTGTCCAGGATTTGAACCTTGGTTGCTGATTTTATTGGTAGAGTGATAATTGATATACCACAAGTGTCTCCAATTTCCATGATGTATCATCCAAGCTATGTAGAATGCAAACAGCTTTGTCCAGGATTTGAACCTTGGTTGCTGATTTTATTGGTAGAGTGATAATTGATATACCACAAGTGTCTCCAATTTCCATGATGTATCATCCAAGCTATGTAGAATGCAAACAGCTTTGTCCAGGATTTGAACCTTGGTTGCTGATTTTATTGGTAGAGTGATAATTGATATACCACAAGTGTCTCCAATTTCCATGATGTATCATCCAAGCTATGTAGAATGCAAACAGCTTTGTCCAGGATTTGAACCTTGGTTGCTGATTTTATTGGTAGAGTGATAATTGATATACCACAAGTGTCTCCAATTTCCATGATGTATCATCCAAGCTATGTAGAATGCAAACAGCTTTGTCCAGGATTTGAACCTTGGTTGCTGATTTTATTGGTAGAGTGATAATTGATATACCACAAGTGTCTCCAATTTCCATGATGTATCATCCAAGCTATGTAGAATGCAAACAGCTTTGTCCAGGATTTGAACCTTGGTTGCTGATTTTATTGGTAGAGTGATAATTGATATACCACAAGTGTCTCCAATTTCCATGATGTATCATCCAAGCTATGTAGAATGCAAACAGCTTTGTCCAGGATTTGAACCTTGGTTGCTGATTTTATTGGTAGAGTGATAATTGATATACCACAAGTGTCTCCAATTTCCATGATGTATCATCCAAGCTATGTAGAATGCAAACAGCTTTGTCCAGGATTTGAACCTTGGTTGCTGATTTTATTGGTAGAGTGATAATTGATATACCACAAGTGTCTCCAATTTCCATGATGTATCATCCAAGCTATGTAGAATGCAAACAGCTTTGTCCAGGATTTGAACCTTGGTTGCTGATTTTATTGGTAGAGTGATAATTGATATACCACAAGTGTCTCCAATTTCCATGATGTATCATCCAAGCTATGTAGAATGCAAACAGCTTTGTCCAGGATTTGAACCTTGGTTGCTGATTTTATTGGTAGAGTGATAATTGATATACCACAAGTGTCTCCAATTTCCATGATGTATCATCCAAGCTATGTAGAATGCAAACAGCTTTGTCCAGGATTTGAACCTTGGTTGCTGATTTTATTGGTAGAGTGATAATTGATATACCACAAGTGTCTCCAATTTCCATGATGTATCATCCAAGCTATGTAGAATGCAAACAGCTTTGTCCAGGATTTGAACCTTGGTTGCTGATTTTATTGGTAGAGTGATAATTGATATACCACAAGTGTCTCCAATTTCCATGATGTATCATCCAAGCTATGTAGAATGCAAACAGCTTTGTCCAGGATTTGAACCTTGGTTGCTGATTTTATTGGTAGAGTGATAATTGATATACCACAAGTGTCTCCAATTTCCATGATGTATCATCCAAGCTATGTAGAATGCAAACAGCTTTGTCCAGGATTTGAACCTTGGTTGCTGATTTTATTGGTAGAGTGATAATTGATATACCACAAGTGTCTCCAATTTCCATGATGTATCATCCAAGCTATGTAGAATGCAAACAGCTTTGTCCAGGATTTGAACCTTGGTTGCTGATTTTATTGGTAGAGTGATAATTGATATACCACAAGTGTCTCCAATTTCCATGATGTATCATCCAAGCTATGTAGAATGCAAACAGCTTTGTCCAGGATTTGAACCTTGGTTGCTGATTTTATTGGTAGAGTGATAATTGATATACCACAAGTGTCTCCAATTTCCATGATGTATCATCCAAGCTATGTAGAATGCAAACAGCTTTGTCCAGGATTTGAACCTTGGTTGCTGATTTTATTGGTAGAGTGATAATTGATATACCACAAGTGTCTCCAATTTCCATGATGTATCATCCAAGCTATGTAGAATGCAAACAGCTTTGTCCAGGATTTGAACCTTGGTTGCTGATTTTATTGGTAGAGTGATAATTGATATACCACAAGTGTCTCCAATTTCCATGATGTATCATCCAAGCTATGTAGAATGCAAACAGCTTTGTCCAGGATTTGAACCTTGGTTGCTGATTTTATTGGTAGAGTGATAATTGATATACCACAAGTGTCTCCAATTTCCATGATGTATCATCCAAGCTATGTAGAATGCAAACAGCTTTGTCCAGGATTTGAACCTTGGTTGCTGATTTTATTGGTAGAGTGATAATTGATATACCACAAGTGTCTCCAATTTCCATGATGTATCATCCAAGCTATGTAGAATGCAAACAGCTTTGTCCAGGATTTGAACCTTGGTTGCTGATTTTATTGGTAGAGTGATAATTGATATACCACAAGTGTCTCCAATTTCCATGATGTATCATCCAAGCTATGTAGAATGCAAACAGCTTTGTCCAGGATTTGAACCTTGGTTGCTGATTTTATTGGTAGAGTGATAATTGATATACCACAAGTGTCTCCAATTTCCATGATGTATCATCCAAGCTATGTAGAATGCAAACAGCTTTGTCCAGGATTTGAACCTTGGTTGCTGATTTTATTGGTAGAGTGATAATTGATATACCACAAGTGTCTCCAATTTCCATGATGTATCATCCAAGCTATGTAGAATGCAAACAGCTTTGTCCAGGATTTGAACCTTGGTTGCTGATTTTATTGGTAGAGTGATAATTGATATACCACAAGTGTCTCCAATTTCCATGATGTATCATCCAAGCTATGTAGAATGCAAACAGCTTTGTCCAGGATTTGAACCTTGGTTGCTGATTTTATTGGTAGAGTGATAATTGATATACCACAAGTGTCTCCAATTTCCATGATGTATCATCCAAGCTATGTAGAATGCAAACAGCTTTGTCCAGGATTTGAACCTTGGTTGCTGATTTTATTGGTAGAGTGATAATTGATATACCACAAGTGTCTCCAATTTCCATGATGTATCATCCAAGCTATGTAGAATGCAAACAGCTTTGTCCAGGATTTGAACCTTGGTTGCTGATTTTATTGGTAGAGTGATAATTGATATACCACAAGTGTCTCCAATTTCCATGATGTATCATCCAAGCTATGTAGAATGCAAACAGCTTTGTCCAGGATTTGAACCTTGGTTGCTGATTTTATTGGTAGAGTGATAATTGATATACCACAAGTGTCTCCAATTTCCATGATGTATCATCCAAGCTATGTAGAATGCAAACAGCTTTGTCCAGGATTTGAACCTTGGTTGCTGATTTTATTGGTAGAGTGATAATTGATATACCACAAGTGTCTCCAATTTCCATGATGTATCATCCAAGCTATGTAGAATGCAAACAGCTTTGTCCAGGATTTGAACCTTGGTTGCTGATTTTATTGGTAGAGTGATAATTGATATACCACAAGTGTCTCCAATTTCCATGATGTATCATCCAAGCTATGTAGAATGCAAACAGCTTTGTCCAGGATTTGAACCTTGGTTGCTGATTTTATTGGTAGAGTGATAATTGATATACCACAAGTGTCTCCAATTTCCATGATGTATCATCCAAGCTATGTAGAATGCAAACAGCTTTGTCCAGGATTTGAACCTTGGTTGCTGATTTTATTGGTAGAGTGATAATTGATATACCACAAGTGTCTCCAATTTCCATGATGTATCATCCAAGCTATGTAGAATGCAAACAGCTTTGTCCAGGATTTGAACCTTGGTTGCTGATTTTATTGGTAGAGTGATAATTGATATACCACAAGTGTCTCCAATTTCCATGATGTATCATCCAAGCTATGTAGAATGCAAACAGCTTTGTCCAGGATTTGAACCTTGGTTGCTGATTTTATTGGTAGAGTGATAATTGATATACCACAAGTGTCTCCAATTTCCATGATGTATCATCCAAGCTATGTAGAATGCAAACAGCTTTGTCCAGGATTTGAACCTTGGTTGCTGATTTTATTGGTAGAGTGATAATTGATATACCACAAGTGTCTCCAATTTCCATGATGTATCATCCAAGCTATGTAGAATGCAAACAGCTTTGTCCAGGATTTGAACCTTGGTTGCTGATTTTATTGGTAGAGTGATAATTGATATACCACAAGTGTCTCCAATTTCCATGATGTATCATCCAAGCTATGTAGAATGCAAACAGCTTTGTCCAGGATTTGAACCTTGGTTGCTGATTTTATTGGTAGAGTGATAATTGATATACCACAAGTGTCTCCAATTTCCATGATGTATCATCCAAGCTATGTAGAATGCAAACAGCTTTGTCCAGGATTTGAACCTTGGTTGCTGATTTTATTGGTAGAGTGATAATTGATATACCACAAGTGTCTCCAATTTCCATGATGTATCATCCAAGCTATGTAGAATGCAAACAGCTTTGTCCAGGATTTGAACCTTGGTTGCTGATTTTATTGGTAGAGTGATAATTGATATACCACAAGTGTCTCCAATTTCCATGATGTATCATCCAAGCTATGTAGAATGCAAACAGCTTTGTCCAGGATTTGAACCTTGGTTGCTGATTTTATTGGTAGAGTGATAATTGATATAGCACAAGTGTCTCCAATTTCCATGATGTATCATCCAAGCTATGTAGAATGCAAACAGCTTTGTCCAGGATTTGAACCTTGGTTGCTGATTTTATTGGTAGAGTGATAATTGATATACCACAAGTGTCTCCAATTTCCATGATGTATCATCCAAGCTATGTAGAATGCAAACAGCTTTGTCCAGGATTTGAACCTTGGTTGCTGATTTTATTGGTAGAGTGATAATTGATATACCACAAGTGTCTCCAATTTCCATGATGTATCATCCAAGCTATGTAGAATGCAAACAGCTTTGTCCAGGATTTGAACCTTGGTTGCTGATTTTATTGGTAGAGTGATAATTGATATACCACAAGTGTCTCCAATTTCCATGATGTATCATCCAAGCTATGTAGAATGCAAACAGCTTTGTCCAGGATTTGAACCTTGGTTGCTGATTTTATTGGTAGAGTGATAATTGATATACCACAAGTGTCTCCAATTTCCATGATGTATCATCCAAGCTATGTAGAATGCAAACAGCTTTGTCCAGGATTTGAACCTTGGTTGCTGATTTTATTGGTAGAGTGATAATTGATATACCACAAGTGTCTCCAATTTCCATGATGTATCATCCAAGCTATGTAGAATGCAAACAGCTTTGTCCAGGATTTGAACCTTGGTTGCTGATTTTATTGGTAGAGTGATAATTGATATAGCACAAGTGTCTCCAATTTCCATGATGTATCATCCAAGCTATGTAGAATGCAAACAGCTTTGTCCAGGATTTGAACCTTGGTTGCTGATTTTATTGGTAGAGTGATAATTGATATACCACAAGTGTCTCCAATTTCCATGATGTATCATCCAAGCTATGTAGAATGCAAACAGCTTTGTCCAGGATTTGAACCTTGGTTGCTGATTTTATTGGTAGAGTGATAATTGATATACCACAAGTGTCTCCAATTTCCATGATGTATCATCCAAGCTATGTAGAATGCAAACAGCTTTGTCCAGGATTTGAACCTTGGTTGCTGATTTTATTGGTAGAGTGATAATTGATATACCACAAGTGTCTCCAATTTCCATGATGTATCATCCAAGCTATGTAGAATGCAAACAGCTTTGTCCAGGATTTGAACCTTGGTTGCTGATTTTATTGGTAGAGTGATAATTGATATACCACAAGTGTCTCCAATTTCCATGATGTATCATCCAAGCTATGTAGAATGCAAACAGCTTTGTCCAGGATTTGAACCTTGGTTGCTGATTTTATTGGTAGAGTGATAATTGATATACCACAAGTGTCTCCAATTTCCATGATGTATCATCCAAGCTATGTAGAATGCAAACAGCTTTGTCCAGGATTTGAACCTTGGTTGCTGATTTTATTGGTAGAGTGATAATTGATATACCACAAGTGTCTCCAATTTCCATGATGTATCATCCAAGCTATGTAGAATGCAAACAGCTTTGTCCAGGATTTGAACCTTGGTTGCTGATTTTATTGGTAGAGTGATAATTGATATACAAAGTCTCCAATTTCCATGATGTATCATCCAAGCTATGTAGAATGCAAACAGCTTTGTCCAGGATTTGAACCTTGGTTGCTGATTTTATTGGTAGAGTGATAATTGATATACCACAAGTGTCTCCAATTTCCATGATGTATCATCCAAGCTATGTAGAATGCAAACAGCTTTGTCCAGGATTTGAACCTTGGTTGCTGATTTTATTGGTAGAGTGATAATTGATATAGCACAAGTGTCTCCAATTTCCATGATGTATCATCCAAGCTATGTAGAATGCAAACAGCTTTGTCCAGGATTTGAACCTTGGTTGCTGATTTTATTGGTAGAGTGATAATTGATATACCACAAGTGTCTCCAATTTCCATGATGTATCATCCAAGCTATGTAGAATGCAAACAGCTTTGTCCAGGATTTGAACCTTGGTTGCTGATTTTATTGGTAGAGTGATAATTGATATACCACAAGTGTCTCCAATTTCCATGATGTATCATCCAAGCTATGTAGAATGCAAACAGCTTTGTCCAGGATTTGAACCTTGGTTGCTGATTTTATTGGTAGAGTGATAATTGATATAGCACAAGTGTCTCCAATTTCCATGATGTATCATCCAAGCTATGTAGAATGCAAACAGCTTTGTCCAGGATTTGAACCTTGGTTGCTGATTTTATTGGTAGAGTGATAATTGATATACCACAAGTGTCTCCAATTTCCATGATGTATCATCCAAGCTATGTAGAATGCAAACAGCTTTGTCCAGGATTTGAACCTTGGTTGCTGATTTTATTGGTAGAGTGATAATTGATATACCACAAGTGTCTCCAATTTCCATGATGTATCATCCAAGCTATGTAGAATGCAAACAGCTTTGTCCAGGATTTGAACCTTGGTTGCTGATTTTATTGGTAGAGTGATAATTGATATACCACAAGTGTCTCCAATTTCCATGATGTATCATCCAAGCTATGTAGAATGCAAACAGCTTTGTCCAGGATTTGAACCTTGGTTGCTGATTTTATTGGTAGAGTGATAATTGATATACACAAGTGTCTCCAATTTCCATGATGTATCATCCAAGCTATGTAGAATGCAAACAGCTTTGTCCAGGATTTGAACCTTGGTTGCTGATTTTATTGGTAGAGTGATAATTGATATACCACAAGTGTCTCCAATTTCCATGATGTATCATCCAAGCTATGTAGAATGCAAACAGCTTTGTCCAGGATTTGAACCTTGGTTGCTGATTTTATTGGTAGAGTGATAATTGATATACCACAAGTGTCTCCAATTTCCATGATGTATCATCCAAGCTATGTAGAATGCAAACAGCTTTGTCCAGGATTTGAACCTTGGTTGCTGATTTTATTGGTAGAGTGATAATTGATATACCACAAGTGTCTCCAATTTCCATGATGTATCATCCAAGCTATGTAGAATGCAAACAGCTTTGTCCAGGATTTGAACCTTGGTTGCTGATTTTATTGGTAGAGTGATAATTGATATACCACAAGAGTCTCCAATTTCCATGATGTATCATCCAAGCTATGTAGAATGCAAACAGCTTTGTCCAGGATTTGAACCTTGGTTGCTGATTTTATTGGTAGAGTGATAATTGATATACCACAAGTGTCTCCAATTTCCATGATGTATCATCCAAGCTATGTAGAATGCAAACAGCTTTGTCCAGGATTTGAACCTTGGTTGCTGATTTTATTGGTAGAGTGATAATTGATATAGCACAAGTGTCTCCAATTTCCATGATGTATCATCCAAGCTATGTAGAATGCAAACAGCTTTGTCCAGGATTTGAACCTTGGTTGCTGATTTTATTGGTAGAGTGATAATTGATATAGCACAAGTGTCTCCAATTTCCATGATGTATCATCCAAGCTATGTAGAATGCAAACAGCTTTGTCCAGGATTTGAACCTTGGTTGCTGATTTTATTGGTAGAGTGATAATTGATATACCACAAGTGTCTCCAATTTCCATGATGTATCATCCAAGCTATGTAGAATGCAAACAGCTTTGTCCAGGATTTGAACCTTGGTTGCTGATTTTATTGGTAGAGTGATAATTGATATACCACAAGTGTCTCCAATTTCCATGATGTATCATCCAAGCTATGTAGAATGCAAACAGCTTTGTCCAGGATTTGAACCTTGGTTGCTGATTTTATTGGTAGAGTGATAATTGATATACCACAAGTGTCTCCAATTTCCATGATGTATCATCCAAGCTATGTAGAATGCAAACAGCTTTGTCCAGGATTTGAACCTTGGTTGCTGATTTTATTGGTAGAGTGATAATTGATATACCACAAGTGTCTCCAATTTCCATGATGTATCATCCAAGCTATGTAGAATGCAAACAGCTTTGTCCAGGATTTGAACCTTGGTTGCTGATTTTATTGGTAGAGTGATAATTGATATACCACAAGTGTCTCCAATTTCCATGATGTATCATCCAAGCTATGTAGAATGCAAACAGCTTTGTCCAGGATTTGAACCTTGGTTGCTGATTTTATTGGTAGAGTGATAATTGATATACCACAAGTGTCTCCAATTTCCATGATGTATCATCCAAGCTATGTAGAATGCAAACAGCTTTGTCCAGGATTTGAACCTTGGTTGCTGATTTTATTGGTAGAGTGATAATTGATATACCACAAGTGTCTCCAATTTCCATGATGTATCATCCAAGCTATGTAGAATGCAAACAGCTTTGTCCAGGATTTGAACCTTGGTTGCTGATTTTATTGGTAGAGTGATAATTGATATACCACAAGTGTCTCCAATTTCCATGATGTATCATCCAAGCTATGTAGAATGCAAACAGCTTTGTCCAGGATTTGAACCTTGGTTGCTGATTTTATTGGTAGAGTGATAATTGATATACCACAAGTGTCTCCAATTTCCATGATGTATCATCCAAGCTATGTAGAATGCAAACAGCTTTGTCCAGGATTTGAACCTTGGTTGCTGATTTTATTGGTAGAGTGATAATTGATATACCACAAGTGTCTCCAATTTCCATGATGTATCATCCAAGCTATGTAGAATGCAAACAGCTTTGTCCAGGATTTGAACCTTGGTTGCTGATTTTATTGGTAGAGTGATAATTGATATACCACAAGTGTCTCCAATTTCCATGATGTATCATCCAAGCTATGTAGAATGCAAACAGCTTTGTCCAGGATTTGAACCTTGGTTGCTGATTTTATTGGTAGAGTGATAATTGATATACCACAAGTGTCTCCAATTTCCATGATGTATCATCCAAGCTATGTAGAATGCAAACAGCTTTGTCCAGGATTTGAACCTTGGTTGCTGATTTTATTGGTAGAGTGATAATTGATATACCACAAGTGTCTCCAATTTCCATGATGTATCATCCCAAGCTATGTAGAATGCAAACAGCTTTGTCCAGGATTTGAACCTTGGTTGCTGATTTTATTGGTAGAGTGATAATTGATATACCACAAGTGTCTCCAATTTCCATGATGTATCATCCAAGCTGCACTGTTAGCTCAGCACCAAACTCTTATTACATTAAATGCACTATTCAACAAATTCAACTAATTGATAAACCTAATGCAAATACATTATTCCCTCTTGTCATGCCAAATTCTGCAATAACACAATAAACTGATAAATCTTCCACCCACACCGATTGAGGGTAAATGAAACTTTGCTGTTATATGGGTTATATAATATCATGGGTTATGTAAACAGGTAGCATATAAATAATGAATAAACGAAGCAATATGAGTCACTGCATGATTGATTATTATTTTAAAACTAGTGTTGCCTAACATATAACTTTCTCTTTTTTTTTTTTTAATATACTTCTATCATTGTTTATACTATCAGGTTTTGTCATCTTTGGCCATCCATACTTAATCTGCCTCATGAGAGGTTGGTAAATCTAAATGGGCGTTTTTCACATAAGGTAAGCTAAAAAAAAACAAAAAAAAAACTTGTGAAATACATATTTACCCAACCCCTCCATGCGTGTAGGACACAAGGTCAATTTCTTAAGTGCAGTTTAACAGGATGGAATTCAGAGTTTTCCTTCCCTGGATTGACTCTGTGACCACCAGGTTAATGCTATACAGACAATGCATCTCTAATGAGTGTTTCTTGCATAATTGATGGGCAGCCTATACATTATGTACGGTAGTGTAGTTAAAATCAAAATAGTGGTTTTATGGAAAAGTACAGAGTTAGTTGATTGACAAGATTTTAACCCTTTGCTCACCATGACTGCATCCCAAAGTCCCAGAGAAATTTATATGTCTCATTCTCTGGGACAGATTCTGGTTTGTACATATACTATTTAGTAGCATGGTAAGTATTTAATTTCTTGCACAGTTCCCAGTGGATTACCTTTCCCATCCAGTCATGCCTAGTCTTCTTGTACTAGTTTGCTGCATTTACTTATGTTCTGTTTGCTTGCTTCCAATATTACCAGATATTTAAAATTCTATCTTTTTCCAAGTGTCCTAATTTCTTCTCAGTTCAGTAGTTCTATTCCATTCACTGTTTCATACTTTCCTTTCTTCATCACGAGCCACTCAGCCGAGGGCTGTTCGC
>JALAJA010001985.1:0-14262 GCA_023376005.1 Doryteuthis pealeii | reverse complement strand
AAGAAGAGATCCACATTATAATGACATGTGTAGAGATGAGCCCCTAATCTAACCTGTGCCCATCTTTAAGGCCTTTAACATCATACAATGACAATGTGTTCAATTCTTACAATGACAATGTGTATACATGAGGCCCTAATCCAACCTGTGGCTTGCAGCTCTTAAGGCCAATCTGTGTGGCCTTCCACATTATACAATGACAATGTGTAGAGATGAGCCCCTAATCTAACCTGTGCCCATCTTTAAGGCCTTTAACATCATACAATGACAATGTGTTCAATTCTTACAATGACAATGTGTATACATGAGGCCCTAATCCAACCTGTGGCTTGCAGCTCATAAGGCCAATCTGTGTGGCCTTCCACATTATACAATGACAATGTGTAGAGATGAGCCCTAATCTAACCTATGCCCATCTTTAAGGCCTTTAACATCATACAATGACAATGTGTTCAATTCTTACAATGACAATGTGTATACATGAGGCCCTAATCCAACCTGTGGCTTGCAGCTCTTAAGGCCAATCTGTGTGGCCTTCCACATTATACAATGACAATGTGTAGAGATGAGCCCCTAATCTAACCTATGCCCATCTTTAAGGCCTTTAACATCATACAATGACAATGTGTTCAATTCTTACAATGACAATGTGTATACATGAGGCCCTAATCCAACCTGTGGCTTGCAGCTCTTAAGGCCAATCTGTGTGGCCTTCCACATTATACAATGACAATGTGTAGAGATGAGCCCCTAATCTAACCTATGCCCATCTTTAAGGCCTTTAACATCATACAATGACAATGTGTTCAATTCTTACAATGACAATGTGTATACATGAGGCCCTAATCCAACCTGTGGCTTGCAGCTCTTAAGGCCAATCTGTGTGGCCTTCCACATAATACAATGACAATGTGTAGAGATGAGCCCCTAATCTAACCTATGCCCATCTTTAAGGCCTTTAACATCATACAATGACAATGTGTTCAATTCTTACAATGACAATGTGTATACATGAGGCCCTAATCCAACCTGTGGCTTGCAGCTCTTAAGGCCAATCTGTGTGGCCTTCCACATTATACAATGACAATGTGTAGAGATGAGCCCCTAATCTAACCTATGCCCATCTTTAAGGCCTTTAACATCATACAATGACAATGTGTTCAATTCTTACAATGACAATGTGTATACATGAGGCCCTAATCCAACCTGTGGCTTGCAGCTCTTAAGGCCAATCTGTGTGGCCTTCCACATTATACAATGACAATGTGTAGAGATGAGCCCCTAATCTAACCTATGCCCATCTTTAAGGCCTTTAACATCATACAATGACAATGTGTTCAATTCTTACAATGACAATGTGTATACATGAGGCCCTAATCCAACCTGTGGCTTGCAGCTCTTAAGGCCAATCTGTGTGGCCTTCCACATTATACAATGACAATGTGTAGAGATGAGCCCCTAATCTAACCTATGCCCATCTTTAAGGCCTTTAACATCATACAATGACAATGTGTTCAATTCTTACAATGACAATGTGTATACATGAGGCCCTAATCTTCTTTACCTTTAACATCATACAATGACAATGTGTTCAATTCTTACAATGACAATGTGTATACATGAGGCCCTAATCCAACCTGTGGCTTGCAGCTCTTAAGGCCAATCTGTGTGGCCTTCCACATTATACAATGACAATGTGTAGAGATGAGCCCCTAATCTAACCTATGCCCATCTTTAAGGCCTTTAACATCATACAATGACAATGTGTTCAATTCTTACAATGACAATGTGTATACATGAGGCCCTAATCTAACCTGTGCCCATCTTTAAGGCCTTTAACATCATACAATGACAATGTGTTCAATTCTTACAATGACAATGTGTATACATGAGGCCCTAATCCAACCTGTGGCTTGCAGCTCTTAAGGCCAATCTGTGTGGCCTTCCACATTATACAATGACAATGTGTAGAGATGAGCCCCTAATCTAACCTATGCCCATCTTTAAGGCCTTTAACATCATACAATGACAATGTGTTCAATTCTTACAATGACAATGTGTATACATGAGGCCCTAATCTAACCTGTGCCCATCTTTAAGGCCTTTAACATCATACAATGACAATGTGTTCAATTCTTACAATGACAATGTGTATACATGAGGCCCTAATCCAACCTGTGGCTTGCAGCTCTTAAGGCCAATCTGTGTGGCCTTCCACATTATACAATGACAATGTGTAGAGATGAGCCCCTAATCTAACCTATGCCCATCTTTAAGGCCTTTAACATCATACAATGACAATGTGTTCAATTCTTACAATGACAATGTGTATACATGAGGCCCTAATCTAACCTGTGCCCATCTTTAAGGCCTTTAACATCATACAATGACAATGTGTTCAATTCTTACAATGACAATGTGTATACATGAGGCCCTAATCCAACCTGTGGCTTGCAGCTCTTAAGGCCAATCTGTGTGGCCTTCCACATTATACAATGACAATGTGTAGAGATGAGCCCCTAATCTAACCTATGCCCATCTTTAAGGCCTTTAACATCATACAATGACAATGTGTTCAATTCTTACAATGACAATGTGTATACATGAGCCCCTAATCTAACCTGTGGCTTGCAGCTCTTAAGGCCAATCTGTGTGGCCTTCCACATTATACAATGACAATGTGTAGAGATGAGCCCCTAATCTAACCTATGCCCATCTTTAAGGCCTTTAACATCATACAATGACAATGTGTTCAATTCTTACAATGACAATGTGTATACATGAGGCCCTAATCTAACCTGTGCCCATCTTTAAGGCCTTTAACATCATACAATTACAATGTGTTCAATTCTTACAATGACAATGTGTATACATGAGGCCCTAATCCAACCTGTGGCTTGCAGCTCTTAAGGCCAATCTGTGTGGCCTTCCACATTATACAATGACAATGTGTAGAGATGAGCCCCTAATCTAACCTATGCCCATCTTTAAGGCCTTTAACATCATACAATGACAATGTGTTCAATTCTTACAATGACAATGTGTATACATGAGGCCCTAATCTAACCTGTGCCCATCTTTAAGGCCTTTAACATCATACAATGACAATGTGTTCAATTCTTACAATGACAATGTGTATACATGAGGCCCTAATCCAACCTGTGGCTTGCAGCTCTTAAGGCCAATCTGTGTGGCCTTCCACATGATACAATGACAATGTGTAGAGATGAGCCCCTAATCTAACCTGTGCCCATCTTTAAGGCCTTTAACATCATACAATGACAATGTGTTCAATTCTTACAATGACAATGTGTATACATGAGACCCTAATCCAACCTGTGGCTTGCAGCTCTTAAGGCCAATCTGTATGGCCTTCCACATTATACAATGACAATGTGTAGAGATGAGCCCCTAATCTAACCTGTGCCCATCTTTAAGGCCTTTAACATCATACAATGACAATGTGTTCAATTCTTACAATGACAATGTGTATACATGAGACCCTAATCCAACCTGTGGCTTGCAGCTCTTAAGGCCAATCTGTATGGCCTTCCACATTATACAATGACAATGTGTAGAGATGAGCCCCTAATCTAACCTGTGCCCATCTTTAAGGCCTTTAACATCATACAATGACAATGTGTTCAATACAAAAAATGAACGACACCAAAACTTTCTTATATATATATATATATATATATATATATATATATATATTGATTTGGCACCAACGATATTCCGTAATATTCAGATACATTTTTTTAGGCTTTTTCTTTCTCCCCTCTAACGTACGTATCCATGGTTCTTATAAAAACTGCAAACATCGAAAGTTGGTATCTAATTAGTGCCCAAACCGAGGAGCAGATAAGACATAGATTACAATGGGGAGGTACAGTCCCTCAAACGGAATATCCGGGGACCAAACAAACTTCCTTTCTTGTTGTAAATCGGTTGAAGATGAGACGCA
The DNA here is from genome assembly GCA_023376005.1 of Doryteuthis pealeii. NCBI lineage: Eukaryota > Metazoa > Mollusca > Cephalopoda > Myopsida > Loliginidae > Doryteuthis > Doryteuthis pealeii. The sequence continues at coordinate 10,295 of JALAJA010001985.1, read as the reverse complement.
ACTAATCCTGTATTTATTTTGCCTTAGCACGAGGTAAGATCCGACATTAATTAAAAAGAGAGGGGGAGGTTGTGTCCCGAAGAGAATCTCCGGGGATCAAACTCTCATAGCCATTGTTGTCGTTTATATTAAGTCTTATACCAAAGTATAATCCAATATATATACATACATACATATATATATGTATACTGTTGGATTTTATTTGATATAAGGCATGAAGTAACTACAGGGTTTAGGGTTGAGGTTTAGTGTAATGATAAAATAAATAATTAGGGTTCTGTTTTTTCAGGGTCACCCTATGATATCATGTTACTCAACTACGGGGTTTAGGGTTTAGGGTTGAGGTTTAGTGTAATGATAAAATAAATAATTAGGGTTCTGTTTTTTTCAGGGTCACCCTATGATATCATGTTACTCAACTACATGGTTTAGGGTTGAGGTTTAGTGTAATGATAAAATAAATAATTAGGGTTCTGTTTTTTCAGGGTCACCCTATGATATCATGTTACTCAACTACATGGTTTAGGGTTGAGGTTTAGTGTAATGATAAAATAAATAATTAGGGTTCTGTTTTTTCAGGGTCACCCTATGATATCATGTTACTCAACTACATGGTTTAGGGTTGAGGTTTAGTGTAATGATAAAATAAATAATTAGGGTTCTGTTTTTTCAGGGTCACCCTATGATATCATGTTACTCAACTACATGGTTTAGGGTTGAGGTTTAGTGTAATGATAAAATAAATAATTAGGGTTCTGTTTTTTCAGGGTCACCCTATGATATCATGTTACTCAACTACAGGGTTTAGGGTTGAGGTTTAGTGTAATGATAAAATAAATAATTAGGGTTCTGTTTTTTCAGGGTCACCCTATGATATCATGTTACTCAACTACATGGTTTAGGGTTGAGGTTTAGTGTAATGATAAAATAAATAATTAGGGTTCTGTTTTTTCAGGGTCACCCTATGATATCATGTTACTCAACTACATGGTTTAGGGTTGAGGTTTAGTGTAATGATAAAATAAATAATTAGGGTTCTGTTTTTTCAGGGTCACCCTATGATATCATGTTACTCAACTACGGGGTTTAGGGTTTAGGGTTGAGGTTTAGTGTAATGATAAAATAAATAATTAGGGTTCTGTTTTTTTCAGGGTCACCCTATGATATCATGTTACTCAACTACATGGTTTAGGGTTGAGGTTTAGTGTAATGATAAAATAAATAATTAGGGTTCTGTTTTTTCAGGGTCACCCTATGATATCATGTTACTCAACTACAAGGGTTTAGGGTTGAGGTTTAGTGTAATGATAAAATAAATAATTAGGGTTCTGTTTTTTCAGGGTCACCCTATGATATCATGTTACTCAACTACATGGTTTAGGGTTGAGGTTTAGTGTAATGATAAAATAAATAATTAGGGTTCTGTTTTTTCAGGGTCACCCTATGATATCATGTTACTCAACTACATGGTTTAGGGTTGAGGTTTAGTGTAATGATAAAATAAATAATTAGGGTTCTGTTTTTTCAGGGTCACCCTATGATATCATGTTACTCAACTACAGGGTTTAGGGTTGAGGTTTAGTGTAATGATAAAATAAATAATTAGGGTTCTGTTTTTTCAGGGTCACCCTATGATATCATGTTACTCAACTACATGGGTTTAGGGTTGAGGTTTAGTGTAATGATAAAATAAATAATTAGGGTTCTGTTTTTTCAGGGTCACCCTATGATATCATGTTACTCAACTACAGGTTTAGGGTTGAGGTTTAGTGTAATGATAAAATAAATAATTAGGGTTCTGTTTTTTCAGGGTCACCCTATGATATCATGTTACTCAACTACATGGTTTAGGGTTGAGGTTTAGTGTAATGATAAAATAAATAATTAGGGTTCTGTTTTTTCAGGGTCACCCTATGATATCATGTTACTCAACTACGGGGTTTAGGGTTTAGGGTTGAGGTTTAGTGTAATGATAAAATAAATAATTAGGGTTCTGTTTTTTCAGGGTCACCCTATGATATCATGTTACTCAACTACATGGTTTAGGGTTGAGGTTTAGTGTAATGATAAAATAAATAATTAGGGTTCTGTTTTTTCAGGGTCACCCTATATATCATGTTACTCAACTACATGGTTTAGGGTTGAGGTTTAGTGTAATGATAAAATAAATAATTAGGGTTCTGTTTTTTCAGGGTCACCCTATGATATCATGTTACTCAACTACGGGGTTTAGGGTTTAGGGTTGAGGTTTAGTGTAATGATAAAATAAATAATTAGGGTTCTGTTTTTTCAGGGTCACCCTATGATATCATGTTACTCAACTACATGGTTTAGGGTTGAGGTTTAGTGTAATGATAAAATAAATAATTAGGGTTCTGTTTTTTCAGGGTCACCCTATGATATCATGTTACTCAACTACAGGGTTTAGGGTTGAGGTTTAGTGTAATGATAAAATAAATAATTAGGGTTCTGTTTTTTCAGGGTCACCCTATGATATCATGTTACTCAACTACGGGTTTAGGGTTTAGGGTTGAGGTTTAGTGTAATGATAAAATAAATAATTAGGGTTCTGTTTTTTCAGGGTCACCCTATGATATCATGTTACTCAACTACATGGTTTAGGGTTGAGGTTTAGTTAATGATAAAATAAATAATTAGGGTTCTGTTTTTTCAGGGTCACCCTATGATATCATGTTACTCAACTACATGGTTTAGGGTTGAGGTTTAGTTAATGATAAAATAAATAATTAGGGTTCTGTTTTTTCAGGGTCACCCTATATATCATGTTACTCAACTACGGGGTTAGGGTTTAGGGTTGAGGTTTAGTTAATGATAAAATAAATAATTAGGGTTCTGTTTTTTCAGGGTCACCCTATGATATCATGTTACTCAACTACATGGTTTTAGGGTTGAGGTTTAGTGTAATGATAAAATAAATAATTAGGGTTCTGTTTTTTCAGGGTCACCCTATATATCATGTTACTCAACTACATGGGTTTAGGGTTGAGGTTTAGTTAATGGTAAAATAAATAATTAGGGTTCTGTTTTTTCTGGGTCACCCTATGATATCATGTTACTCAACTACGGGGTTAGGGTTTAGGGTTGAGGTTTAGTGTAATGATAAAATAAATAATTAGGGTTCTGTTTTTTCTGGGTCACCCTGATATCATGTTACTCAACTACAGGGTTTAGGGTTGAGGTTTAGTTAATGGTAAAATAAATAATTAGGGTTCTGTTTTTTCTGGGTCACCCTATATATCATGTTACTCAACTACAGGGGTTAGGGTTTAGGGTTGAGGTTTAGTTAATGGTAAAATAAATAATTTGGGTTCTGTTTTTTTCTGGGTCACCCTGTATATCATGTTACTCAACTACAGGTTTAGGGTTGAGGTTTAGTTAATGGTAAAATAAATAATTAGGGGTTCTGTTTTTTCTGGGTCACCCTGTATATCATGTTACTCAACTACGGGGTTAGGGTTTAGGGTTGAGGTTTAGTTAATGAAAAATAAATAATTTGGGTTCTGTTTTTTCTGGGTCACCCTGTATATCATGTTACTCAACTACGGGTTTAGGGTTTAGGGTTGAGGTTTAGTTAATGGTAAAATAAATAATTAGGGTTCTGTTTTTTCTGGGTCACCCTGTAATATCATGTTACTCAACTACGGGGTTAGGGTTTAGGGTTGAGGTTTAGTTAATGGTAAAATAAATAATTTGGGTTCTGTTTTTTTCTGGGTCACCCTGTATATCATGTTACTCAACTACGGGGTTAGGGTTTAGGGTTGAGGTTTAGTTAATGGTAAAATAAATAATTTGGGTTCTGTTTTTTCTGGGTCACCCTGTATATCATGTTACTCAACTACGGGGTTTAGGGTTTAGGGTTGAGGTTTAGTTAATGGTAAATAAATAATTTGGGTTCTGTTTTTTCTGGGTCACCCTGTAATCATGTTACTCAACTACGGGGTTAGGGTTTAGGGTTGAGGTTTAGTTAATGGTAAAATAAATAATTTGGGTTCTGTTTTTTCTGGGTCACCCTGTAATATCATGTTACTCAACTACGGGGTTAGGGTTTAGGGTTGAGGTTTAGTTAATGGTAAAATAAATAATTTGGGTTCTGTTTTTTCTGGGTCACCCTGTAATCATGTTACTCAACTACGGGGTTTAGGGTTTAGGTTTAGTTTAATGGTAAAAGAAATAAATAATTTGGGTTCTGTTTTTTCTGGGTCACCCTGTAATATCATGTTACTCAACTACGGGGGTTAGGGTTGAGGTTTAGTTTAATGGTAAAATAAATAAATAATTTGGGTTCTGTTTTTTCTCTGTCACCCTGTAATATCATGTTACTCAACTAGGAAATAACCCTTATCTTTATAAAAAAAAAGTCAAAATCGTTTTTTGTTTGTTCATATGTCATAACATAAAATAGGGTGGGTATACCTTGTAAAAAATATTCCCCCTAATATATTTTAAGAAAAACTATTTCAGTCATATTTCCATCAAAAGGTAAATAATTATGGAAATTTTCATGAAAATCAGACCATTAATTGATTCTTCATAGATTTTTTTTTTAAAACCCAGTAATCATAACTTGTTTTTGGCTATCTTAAATTTCAATTGACTTAACAGTGCAAAAATGTAAACATTGAAATTCATTCATAATTTTCATTATTTTCGTGAGCTGAATTTTTTTTTTTTTTAAATCATTAGGAGTTTGTTAGATGATTTTTTTTTAATGATTCTTCTTTCGAATACACACACACAAAAAAAAAATAAATTCAAAATAATATTAACTTTTATCGTGTTAAATATAGGGGGGGGGTATAATGCTTACATTGTAAATCGAACTCCCACTTTACAGTCAAATGACACATTAGAGAAAAATGACAAAAATTAAGTTTTGAATACACTACTTTTTCTTTATAAGCTTCCATACTCTACAATTGCCGGTGTCAGATTTTTATAAGGGAATATGAAAAAAAAACAACATGAATACGGTCATAAAATGAGGGCCCAGTTTATCATTATACTTACCTTGTAAATAAAACCCCCACTTTAAAACTAAACCGTCTCCCAAAAATGAAAACAATATACAGTAAGGGCGTTTGGTAAAAAAAGAACAATTTCCTCGTAATTTCTGCCATAAAATAAACTGAACCCTCATTTTATGTCCGTGTTTTATTTTTACAATACATAGAATGAGGGTTCAGTTTATTTTATGGTAGAAATTTACGAGGAAATTGTTATTTTTTACCCTCTTAAATTAGTAATAATAAATATTTTCTTTAATAATAATCTTTAAATTTTGGATTATGAGAACAAGAAAAAAAATTTTTTTTTTATTTGTTCAAGAATCAAGGACCAAGAAAATATATTTAGTATTGTAAAATAACGGGTGCAAGAAAAATAAAACATTTATTGCAAAAACACGGATATAAAATGAGGGTTTATTTTATTTTATGGTTTATAGCAAAAAGACGGATAAAATGAGGGATTAGTTTATAATTAGGCCTACATTGTAAAATGAACCCCCACTTTAGAACTACATGAAACCGAACATTTCTCGCAAAACACACATTAAAATGAACATAATTTCAAAACAAACATTCATAATAAATATATTTCCTTAGCGGGAATAAATTCAATTTTAAACAGAAAAATGAAAATAAGTCTTTCTCTACAAATACAAATAAATACGTATTTTTTATTTGTAATGTAAAGAAAGAAAGAAATTAAATGGTGATACTTACTTCTTTCGATATTAATTCGTCTGATTTCTTTTTTCATTAGAGAAATGCAATCTTATTGAAAAGTGATAAAAATGTAAAGTTTTAAATAAACTAAATGTTTATCTGGTTGAATTGAAATTGAAATATCGGTGTCGTTTCTGATTGCGAGGTTCGTGCCCAAGTGTCGCGCCCTTTAAGAATGGAAGTTGTATTTATCGTCAGTGACAACCAATATCTCACAGAATTTCTCACCTTTTCTTTTATTCATTCTTTGTTACCTATTCAAATTAGATTTTAGGAAAACACCTATTTTAAACATTATTTTATAATTACCAAAATTTACGCGAAAATTTCACTGTTAATAGATTTTTCTTGGAATGATCTTTATAATGCATTATTTATTTTATTTCAAAACTTTCTAATTTTTTTCAGGTCCCTTATGTTGGAAGCGTAATATTTTAAACAAAAAAAAACAAAATACCTACCACTTTATCTTTACTTTAAATTAAAATTTAAAATAAAGATTTATTTCAAATATAAGATCTTAATTCTTGATATACCGATCATTTCATTAAATTCGGATTATTATTTTAATTTTGCTGATTCTTTTTTTAAATTGTTGTGCTTAACAAATACATTTTGTTCATGATTTAAACATTTTCCGTTTTAAAGTAAAAAAAAAAAATGAAAACAAAAAAATGATTTTACGTGTTTGTTTTTTTAACACTTAGCGCTTTTTTCTTAAACTAAAAATTAATCTTTACTTTTTAATCATAATTGACGCAATACTTTTAAAATTCATTATTCAACAATGTTTAACCGAAATTCAAATCTGGGTATTTGAAACATACGAAATAGAATTATGTCACTCTAAATAACATTAGGCCTCCATATCTTTTTTCACCTATCGTAAAAAAAACAGGAGAGTTCTAATCTTTAGAGACAGGCGTCTTTGCCAATCTCTGCACATTCCTATATTTTTCTGATTGATTTGGCCTATTTTCATTCACTTAAAATTCAATAGTGAAATTTTTTCAATCTCTATCCCATCATTGAATTTTTTTTTCATTTAATATAATTATAGTAATTAGTATAATTATTACATATTAATAACAAGTAATTGACACATTAGTTGTGCAATAAAAATTGAGAGATTACAAAAATGAAAAAAGTTATTAACCAGTGTTAACCATATAATTTCATATTCATTTTAAAAATTGTTGTCAATTCATTTTTATAGTAAAAATACTTTCATTGATTTTTTAAAAATCACTTCCAATGCATTTTTATGGTAAAAATCATTTGCTAATGCATTTTATGGTTAAAAATCATTTGCTAATGCATATTTATGGTAAAAATAATTTCCAATGCATTTTTACGGAAAAAATCATTTGCTAATGCATTTTATGGTAAAAATAATTTGCAATGCATTTTTATGGTAAAAATCATTTGCAATGAATTCTTATAGTAAAAATCATTTGCAATGAATTATTTTAGTAAAAGTCACTTCTAATGCATTTTTATAGTAAAATTAATTCCAAATACATTTTTATGGTAAAAATGATCTATCAATGCATTTCTATAGTAAAATTAGTTTATCGTTTAAACTTTATTTTTATAGTAAAATAAACTGGTAAATGCATACCTGGCCAATTTCGGAAATAGTAGTAGCATCATTTAATTTATGACAGTGGAGACATATGTTAAAGAATTCCAACAACACAAATACTAGTTGGAGAGAAAACTTTTCATTGGCTGGTGTCATGAGTTTTAGAGTAAAAATCATTTCCAATGCATTTTTAGAGTAAAAATCATTTTCAATGAATTTTAATAGTAAATATTATCTATCAATCCATTTTTTAGTAAAAAAAAAAATCGTTACGTTTATTGCCAAACAAAACATTTCCATTTTTATCATTAAAATCATTTCCAATATGACAGTGGGGACTTATTGAGATTTTGTCAATAGGCCTATTTCAAATCCATAAAGAAACAATGTTATATACAGAAATATAGATATCTCCCCGATTCACTAAGTCACCAAATTCATCCACCCACACACCACAATGAAGAGAATCCCAACCGGATGTAAACGGCCCGAGAGACTAAATTAAGTGACAAATTTTTGTCTCTGCACAGGTAGGCTCCGTGCATCCTAGAACATAACAAGTGCTGTAGACCCTACTACTTACACTCACAAACGACTATCACCGAATATCGGACATTCTTCTCAACACATTTCAACCGTGTAACCTTTGTATTTTCAATACAATTTATTAAACTTAAAAATCTGTGTTTGTCTTTTCCTTGCAAACATACACTTCTTACGTAACGCTGTTTATAGCACTATTAAAAGTTATTCACTGGTCGCTGTACTTTAGGCGTTTACAAGGGTAGGCTGCCACACGCGTCAAGTGAGTATCGCTTTACAAGTCAAGTGGTTCTTGTTACAGCCAATTGATTTATCTCCACGGGTGTCTAATAGTCAGGGAAAGTTAGGTGTTTCATACCAAGCGCTGTAAACCTTACTACTTACAATTACAACAACTATCAGCGAATATCGGGCATTCTTCTCAATGCATTTCAACCGTGTAACCTTGGTCCTTGTCACCATACACTTCTTACGTGACGTTGTTCATAACAACAATAAAAAGAAAACATTCAAGTTGAGTAGATGAAAGAAATTTGTTTTATTTCTAAAAGAAGAAAAACATAACCTTGTATATTTTTTTGCACACTGCCATTAGTTTGCAATAAAAGAAAAAGTACTGTTAAATGGTAAATCAATAAATCAAGTGTTGATTGTGGAGTAAAACAATAAAGGAAAAAGTGCTGTTAAATGGTACAGCAAATAAATCAAGTGTTGATTGTGGAGTAAAACAATAAAGGAAAAAAGTGCTGTTAAATGGTACAGCAAATAAATCAAGTGTGTGGAGTAAACAATAAAGGAAAAAGTGTCATTTATCAGTATGGGCAGTGAAAGAGGGACGAAGTAAAAGCAAACAATATCGACAGAAAATTAGTTTCGACTCGCCGCTATAATCAGATTACTATATCACGTTATTAATTAAATTGTTTCCTCTCATATTAAAACGTTGTAGGCCTCCTGGGCTATAGGTACACTCAACTGCACAGCAATATTGTTTAAAGAAAAAAGGTTTTAAAATAGATTTATTTTAACAAGACGAAAAGCAGTTGGAATTCAAACACTTCATTTGAGGAATTTCTTGGAAATAAAATTCTCCAGAACACCAGTAAATTCTTGAACATTTTATTTTTAATTGTCTTGGATATAGGATTATGAAACTGCACAGAAAACTTTTTTTTAAAGTGGTTTTATGCAATTAGTGGTAGGTGTACATTCTTTAATACTATCAAGAATACACTCCCTCTAGCCCAAAGTATTTAAGTTTTAACGTAATAAAATATATTAAATTATAAAAACTAACGAAATTAAAAAAGAACGCATATAAAAAGATTACACTAATTCAAATTATATTTTAACTGGTTCCAATATGAAATCATTCATAGGATTAATTTTAATATGTTGGAGAATAAAACAATGATATTAGAGTTCAATAACATCAAGTAATTATTTATTAAACCCGGTTTTGTTAAAACCAGTATGCAAATTAACCAAACCACAATTTATGTAAACCGTTATTTCTTAGTGATATATAAGACACATTGCAGGATAAACAACACACTAACAACAGGGGTTGTTTTGAGGCCAATCTAACATTAATTTTCATGTAGACACAAATAATGAATAAGATTTATTCAGTTATTTGAAAAATGCTGATCCGCACACTTCACAAGGAAATGGTTTCTCACCAGTATGTATTCGCATGTGGCTTTTCAAACTATTTCTCTCTGAAAATGCTGATCCACACGCTTCACAAGAAAATGTTTTTTCACCAGTATGTGTGTGCATGTGGTATTTCAAACTGGTCTTCTCTGAAAATGCTGATCCACACACTTCACAAGAAAATGGTTTCTCACTTTTTTGTTTCATTTTCTTATTAGTTTTTTTAGAAGTCAAGGGGCCCCTGTCCTGGGGCTAACACTTGATTCCTTTATAAATAGTACTTATATCCTAATGATCTTTTTAGGATGGAGCATGTTCCTTTGATGGCTGCTATTTGCACTTCACAGCAGCTTGGCTTCCCTGGTATTGTTTCTAGGTATTTTTTTAGATTTTGTTTCACCAGTCAAGTTGCCCCAACCACAACGGGTATGATGTCAATTTCTTTCAATGACCAAGTTGTTTTTAGGTCATTCTTGAGGTCCTGGTATTTTGTTATCTTTTCTCGTTCCGCTCTATTTAGGCCATAGTCATTTGGGACAGCTACATCAATAATAAGAGAAGTTTTTTTTCGTTTATCCCAGATGACAATATCTGGTTTAAGGGTTTTGTCTTTTATATATCTGCCTGTCTGGATTACTTTGTCATAGAACCAGTATGTGTTTGCATGTGGTATTTCAAATGGGCTTTCCATGAAAAATGCATATCCACACACTTCACAAGAAAATGGTTTCTCACCAGTATGTGTTCGCATTGGCTTTTTTCAA